>BLKR01002831.1:0-174719 GCA_011170035.1 Teleogryllus occipitalis
GAGCGGGGCGAGGCGGAGCGGGGCGAGGCGGAGCGGGGCGAGGCGGAGCGGGGCGAGGCGGAGCGGGGCGAGGCGGAGCGGGGCGAGGCGGAGCGGGGCGAGGCGGAGCGGGGCGAGGCGGAGCGGGGCGAGGCGGAGCGGGGCGAGGCGGAGCGGGGTGAGGCGGAGCGGGGTGAGGCGAAGCGGGGCGTGGCGGAGCAGGGAGAGGTAGGGCTAGGCGTTGAGGCGAAGGGCGTGGTGAGTTGGAGAGGCGGAGTGCCTGGGCCAAACGGAATGATGCGGGAGGACACGGGGCCAGGCCTGGCGCGAAGAGACGAGGCGAGGTGGAGTATGGTGAGCAATGGTGAGGCAGAGGGATGCGGGAAGAGGGGGGATGATGCTGCTGAGATGGGGTGGGTAGGGGGCCGCGGGTTATGGTTGGGTGATGTGGAGCAAGGTGGTGCGCGGTGGAGGGTGCGGTGGTGTGCAATACGGCGCGGAGGCAGGGCCAGGCGCTCAGGAGGATGAACACAATGCCACCACGGCGCAACGAGGGGTGACAAGTGAAGGCGGGCTCCTTAATTAACCGGCAGCCGATTCTCGCGGGGGTGGGTCGGCGAGGCGGGCGGCTCGCCACAACCCGATCGGAAGAAGCAGTGACGCAACTTTCCTCAGAGTCGCTTCGGTGTCAAGTGAAACGAGCTCCTCGCCGGAGCGGAGGCGCGCGAAGGGAGCGAGGGCATCGGACCGCACCGTTAATTACTTGGCGCAGCGAGATTTTCAGCGAGTACAGCATTGTCTTATTACAGGCTGCAAAGGTTATCAGGTGATCACAGATTTCTTCAAAGTTAGAAAGCTTTTTATTTTCAACGGGTGCTAGACTTGTAGAAACTTTAACTCCTTAAAGATGACATTTTCAGCTGCCTCATTTATTCTCAGAGAATAAAGCATCCCTTAGTAGGACACGCATGGTGAGTATGAGAAACACCCAAGAGAAAAGTTCCAGTTCCACTATGTTTTTTGTTAAAAATATGTTATTATTTCGAACAATAAGTACGAATAAATGTAAACTGAAATTATACATCCTCAGACATATTTTCAAGTCATGGAAATTGTTAAGGTCTAAAATAAAAATACTTCTAATTTGCGATAAAAACTGTACTGTACTTGTTTTCAATTTTTTAACATCCAAGATTTCAAATACCAATGACAATTTCAAACCCTTTTTGAATTACATTGACAACATTTTGCTGACTAGCTAAGTATGAAGTATCACGTATGACTATAGATCAGAAAAGTGCAGAGACTAAATTAAGGTCTGTATTTACCAAAAATGGTAAGGGCGAACTACACGGTACAGAGTGATAAAAACATCGAGAACTAATATTGAGAAAAAGACAGCCCAGTCCAAGAGAGGTTTTCGCCAGTGTTAAGAAAGTGTTAAGAAATGTTTAAAATGTTAAGTGAGTTAGGAAGAGGTAGAAACGAAAAGTGATAGGAATTGAAGTGTTACGAATGTTTAGAAAAGAAAGAGAGAGAATAACTGAATTTGACTAGTAAATAATATACACCAAACTGCAATATTTGTAAGAATTAGTAATAAGCTAACCACCCACCCTGCATGCAAGAGACCTTTGCCCTTAGTGCGATAATATCATTAATCGGTTGCTGGTGTGGTGTAGAGTCAAATAATGGACGGGGCGAAAGTCCGCGCAACGTAGATGCAACCCCGTGAGTCCTCCTAAGCCTCTAATAGGAGATCAGACCTCGCCCGTGGGCCACGCTTCATATGTTTGATTCAATTTTTACCACCGTTCACTAACAATTGGTCGGATCTGGCCTCTTACACAAAAACCTCGAAAAGTTAACCGATAAAGGCTTACGCCACTGGACACACAACAGATGAGTCAGTAACTTTAGCACCTCCTGCAGTTTTTGAACGATTTAAGTTATTGCAATGCAGTTTCACTTGCATTCATTTATATTTTATCATTTGTATTTTACGAAATATTGAAGTAACTTTTCTTTTCAAATGGAACTGTATACGTTTTTAACGAGCGTAAAAACACGCATAACATATCTTTTTACTAGCGTAAAAATATAAAAACAACATATCTTTTTACGAGCGTGAAAAGACGATTCCAATGATATACATATTTTTATATGTTAAATAAACTTTTTTTAAATATTTTTTTTTTATTTTTTGTCACGTGTGTTTAACGGATATATTGAACGGATAAGAGTGTGCCACAAAAGGTCACGCAGCGCACCCCCTTGCTAACGCGCGCACGGGCAAGGAAAGCTGAATAGAATATAATCAACATTACTAAAAAAATGTTTGGCAATGTTAAATCATGAAGAAATTGATCACTGCCATCGCAAATGCGTTATTAACACATAAGTTTGACCACAGATAACTTTTAAGTGTGTGTTTCTCATTTGCACTTGACGCACTTTAACATCGTCACGTTCGCACTTGTTGATGACACTTGCCAACAAAAACATTGATTGTTTCTTTCGCTTTATAAGTCAAATATTACTAATTTTGGGTTGAGAAAAACAAATATGACAGGACAAATTTTGTTAGCTGTTTCTGTAATAACATAGAATATACACATACATACATATATAGAAACAAACTGTCTAATTTAATTTTTAAATTTAATATCTCCTCTGCCCTTCTAATATTATTATTAATTAATTCAACGTAACCCGTTCCAAATTTATATAAGAATATGGGCGCCAGGAAAAGATTACGTTAATTCTATTATTAAATTTAATCTTCAACTGCTATTTCCAATAAATTAATATCCGGCTAACTGGGTCGATGGGTCTTATAAGAAATAATCGCTATTGCCTACTAATAGCCGATTATTCGATCTGCCATCTGTACAGAGTGGCCGAGGAATCTGAAAAGCAAATATACATTTCTAGCTACTCATTTGCTGGAATTGGGTAAATGAAAATCATCTTTTCTATTCACAGAAACTTGTAAGTTTATTCAATGTCCATGAAATTTTAACTTGGTAACAATACGAAACGTACTTTCGGTCATGACCAGTTTCAAACCTTATACCGCAATACCCGTCTTCGCGCGCTCTTGGCCGATGTCACCGCGTAGAACCATTTTCATTTTTTTCCAGTGTCGATGGCTCCAGGTCCAAATACCATATTCTTTTCTACCGTTCTGGCACAAGTGTACTCAAGTCACTGATCCTTACCGTCTCACAAGTTGATAAGTCTTAATTAATCTGCCTTTTAAAAGTTCCCAGTTCTTTCTACGCGTATGCTTAAAATATTAAAATTCAGTAAACTATTATCTGCTTCAAATACTCCCAGTTCTGTGGCTGACAAATTCACCTAAGTTCACAGTTTCAATTTTAACTGCTGTACTCGAAATATTTCCAAGTTCCAATTTCCGCTCATTACATCAATATTCAAAGTCCGACAACCATACGCTCCCAAGTAGACGTTCACAATTCCCAAACTCCCAACATCAATTATCTACACACGATCCGCACAGCACCACAGCATAAGTCGGAATGAATCCATATCCATCTCTTTTAGCCCTTCAAAACTCGGTCTATATTTTCTACTATTCCTTTTCAGAAAAAATTCGACCCACTTCCGTCGAAATATATTGTCATTCCATGCCTAGCCAATCCCTAAATTACTTACAAATTCAACTAGCCGCGCCCCGTGGTTCAAAGCAATGAAGTTTGTTGACCTTGACGACAACTCGTCTACCGTTGCTTTTTGCAGAAGTATCGCCACCAACTGAGTGTTATTATCATCTCTTTTGTTGCCTAAATATCGATGAATAACTCCTTTGAATGCTTCCAAAACTTCCTTTTCTTTGCCCTTAAAGACCCTGTCAAACCCTGTAGGATCCTTTACATGTTGTCAAATTTGTGAATCTTCCTTAAGGTTTGCATCATTTAACATAGAAAAAAATATATTAAGCACCTTAAGGCCAGTAGTTCTTGGTTCACCACTTTGACTAAATGTTTCATCAACCCCAGCTTTATATGTACGGGTGGTAGAAGAACATACTATTTTGGGTCTACGAGAGGATCGGCAACGCCATTTCTGTCGTAGTAGTAAAGATTTCTTGCAGACCTGTCTGCTTGAATTAATGTGATTTCCTACCTTTGCAGTCCCACGTACATGAAAAACAGTAGTCACAGATTTTTCGATCGCCTCAGATTTTCCACTTGTGCTCAGCATATAACGAGAGTTGCAACGTAGACTTGCCTTGCCTTGCCAATGACTTGCCTTTGTCCCCTTTGTTCATATGAAAATAATGCTAATAGATAGTCATTTCACGGGACTTGAGATTGCGATTCTACGTCGAAAATGTAATTTTTTCACAGATGTAAAAATAATTATTCAATTAATTCACAAATTTACGTTCCATTTAGATTTAACAAATTGTACACTACAAAAGCACTCGGAAAACCATAAATTATGCACTAATCACTATAGAAACAATATGGAACTCTCAGCAACTGCAATAATAGTTGTTTTTATAAATTATAAACAGCCAGGAAACCTTATGTTTTGTCAATTGACAACGGTAACGACTCTCCAATACAAAATTTCCTGTAAACTGAATTTGTGAACTCTAAAAACTGGCATGGCAATGTATCTCCAAAGCAGGAGCTAATTTGTCATTAAAATCACCATCAAGATGATTTTTTAATTCATCAGGTTGAAAAACACAATATTAAGGTATTTTTCAGACTGAAACATTTTTGTTGTTGAGCCGTGTAATGATAACTCTTATTTCGCTTTATTGTTCACCGAGTTTATTTTCGTTTATAGATGAAATTTGTTTAATTATAACGGAAAACTAGATTACATTATTGTTCTAAAAAATCTTCAATCGCATGAGGAGTGAATGACAACAAACAAAACAAAAGCGAGAGAGTTGATCGGAATGATAGTTTCCTAAGCTGGCTATTCCGAGAGGAAATCTTTTAAGCTGCCATATGGCGAATATAGTGCCGCGTAACACTCGGCCTGAGCCATAGGTAGGTGTCAAAAATCCTGACCGTCAGGACACCAATCGTCGGTCCTTGAACCCTAGGACCTCTCGGTCAGAGACACTGCAGTGACATCAGTGGATGCCCTGAGCCTCTTTGTCGTACTGCCGTCGCCTCCGTCGCTTTTCCAACCGTGTCATAGCCTAGTCACCGCTAAAGCCACTTTTCCGATCATGGTCCCTAATGCCGCCGCCTCCGCCGCCGCCACCGCCCCTTCCAACGCCGCCTCCACCGCCGCCTCCGCCTCCGCCGCCTCCGTCTCCGCCTCCACCGCCGCCTCCGCCACCACCTCCGCCGCCGCCGCCGCCGCCGTCGCCGCCGCCGCCGCCACCTCTGCCACCACCTGCGCCACCGCCGCCGCCTCCGTCTCCACCTCCACCGCCGCCGCCGCCTCCGTCTCCGCCTCTACCGCCGCCGCCGCCTCCGTCTCCACCTCCACCGCCGCCGCCGCCTCCGTCTCCGCCTCCACCGCCGCCTCCACCGCCACCGCCGCCGCCGCCGCCGCTTCTGCCACCACCTGCGCCACCGCCACCGCCGCCGCCGCCGTCGCATTCGCCGCCGCCTCCGCCACCGCCTCCGTCTCCGCCTCTACCGCCGCCTCCGCCGCCACCTCCGCCCGCACCACCCGCACCGCCCGCATCGGCACTGCCGTTTCGGTGCGGACCCACTGCGTCCAGAGAGCGGACGCGCCTTGCCGCGCCGCGACCTGACGCAGGGAGGGCGGGGTCTGCGAGCCTGTCTCGTCACAGAAGGGCACGCCCGCGGAGGAGGCGGCGCGGCGGCGGATCCAAATTAAATTAGGATTTACGGCGGTTCATCCTGGGGGAAGGAGATTGCATTGCCTGCAGGGTGTTCTTATGTAAACAGTGACAAAGGCACGGGGCATGCCGCATGTGTGCTACGGACGTTGTTCCTGGAAGAAGCAATTTTGCGGCGGCTCATGTAGAAGCGTGAGATAATTCACGCGCCCAGCACGGCGGACGGCACGTTTGGAAATTTCACAGACTAAGCTGACAATGTATTCGCATGCTTAGGTCATGCTCACGAAAGCTTTTGCGGTGTTTTCGTGTTGAAGAGGGATAATTAGATTTTGAAAAAATTACTACTGCTCTGTGTAGCTTCCCTACTACAATCATACAAGAAATCTTTTTTCGCTTTGTTCATATTTATTGTTAGAAACTAGTGATTCTTATATCTTAATCTGAATATGGGATTAATCTATGAATGAAATAAGGAAATACTTTTACTTTTGATGTACCACATACATTTTTCGCTAATTATAATTTAATTGTAATATTTGTTGCCTTTCTTTCCCCCCAAAATATTCATAATAATACATTTATTCCAATGTGTATATTTGTGTGTCTTCTGTGACGTCCTTCGGCCCAACAGATTTCTCGACGCTCCTCCCGCCGCCCGAGTCCGGCTCGACCTCCAGGTGCGGCAAATATTTACTTACCACATTCCCCATTTCTATACATGTCCGTAATAAGTAATGTACAACTTCACCTTCTTGATCATGGACGTTCACATTGATCACGCTTTTCGTTGAATTTCCCTGATGCATGGAGATTATGCTGAGATGGCCCCATGTTTTCTTCTGAACGTAAATATAAAATCATTTGCGCATCACAAGCTCTCCTTTTGCTAGTTGTGGTACAAGTAGAGCCAGGGCTGTGGGTTTCTACTTTGTTATCAAAACTATTCGTTCAAATCTGTAGTTCGTTTACCGATGTAAATAATGTTCCTACATCTCGCGAACAAAAATCTCTACTTTTTCAATCGTTGCTAACCTCACTTTGTTGATACTTTAATTTATCATTTAACTATGTATAATAAGAGTGGAAAAGAGCTTCTTATGCACCAGAAAACGTGTGCTTCTCTCCCATACATAATATATTTTGTATTTTTTGACGAATAATAAATTAAATAATTATAATACTTCAAATAAATCGTATAAAGAACAACTATTTAATTTTTACAAAATATGATTAAATTTTAGTCAAATGAGCATTAAATAAGTCATTGGAGACATTCACCTTTATATTGTGAAAACTGATTTTACATGGTGTTAAAAACTTCAAACTGTGTAAGTACATTAGTTAAAATGAGCTCGATGCCACTGTAGAATAGTCGCATATGTTGACTGTAGGGGTGCAAATACAGTAATGAACGAAGCCCAGAGAACTGGTTTAACGTCACTACGACGTAAGAATTAGCAGTTAATTCTTAGAAGAGAAATATTTATTCTTGACCTCTAAACATACAGAAAGTTGAAAAAAGAAAATTGGATTCATCACTATTAATGAATAATGATGAGGATTAATAGTTAAATTACATTATACCAATTACTAGTTTCATTATGAATACTACTCTTAACAGTTTTAAAACATTAGATTTAGAAATAAACAACAATAATCTTAACTATAGTAACTGTAATTTTTTCATGTGTATTGTCAAACAAGTATGAGCTTCATGAACCCTTTTTTCCACAAAATTAATTTACAGTTACCTTTTTTTTAAGATCGCTTGCAATTTGCCTTGGAAGAGAACTTTTGTTTGATTTTGAGTTTACGGTGGCGCGGTTCCCTTGAATTAAATATTCAGTGTTCGAGAATAATTTTCTGACACTGGTTCATTTTTTAAGGTCAAAGCTAGACATGTACAATATGACTGCAGGTCAAAGCCATATAAATCCAGGTTCAGATATAGTTGGGATATCCAATTATTAATACATTGAATTCAGAAATATTAATAATAAATATAATCAAATTAATTATACAAATGAAAAATCTGAGTTTTACTACTAAATATACTTCGACTTCACTGTGATTAGTGATGAAAACAATTAGAAAATAATGAATAAAAATAAAATTCGCCTAGTAGTAAATGAATTAAAAGGAGAGAATGAGAGAGATTTATAAAAAATAACAAACTGCAAGATGCAAATATTATACTCGTATATTTATTTATAACTATATGAATGCAATAATAAGCAAACTAGTACAGCACAATTCACATGAATGGCTTGAATGTTGGCGGAATCTACGGAAGTAGTAATTTTTTCACTGCAAACATAAATTAACAAAATACCACTACCACCAAAACATATATACTGAGTAACTGTGTGAAGTTTGGCAACGGTTTTTTCCAAGACAAAACAAAACGAAATTTTCCTAAATCAAGTATGAATACATGTTCTCATTCGACAGTGATATTTTTCAAACGTTGCCACGTTAGCTGATCTCTTTAGCTGGTCAGCACTGTAGGTCGAATTCTGCCGTTGTCTGGAGGATAAATGTAGCGGCTGGCTGCTCTTATCGGTAGTTTTTCGTAGTTTTTCTTATCAAAATCAGACAATGCCGGAGCAGTACCCTCACAGACGGGCCACGGACCGAACGCGATCTTTCCTTCCTCTTCCATGTCCAATCCTCACCTCTAATTTACATACACATTCACATGCATTATACTACCACACTTGTCGGGAAACCAATCGGGAGCTTACAGCTGGTACCGACTTGGGCGGTGCCCCACTGGAGACACCTAGTTGAGGAAACCCCACTAGCCAACGTAGGTCGTCCCCGGTTCTCCCTATCCAGTGGGGGAAGATCACCCACCTGCCAGGATTATGACCTTCGTTGACGCGCCCGGAATCATCAATCAATCAAGCGGCGATAGTAATGATAGTAGGATCCGCAGAGAGGTGGCACAATGGGAGGAGGAGTAGAAATGAAGAAGTGGTCGGGCGGCAGCGATGGGATCACCCGTACGCGATTGAAAGGGGCGAGTACCCGGAGAACGCACACGTGGGTTAGCGTTGCGCTGCCTCTGGAAGAGTATGCTGCAGGTAAGGAAACAGCGGTATAGTTGATACGTGACTGTGGTGGGAAATTGAAACTGGTTAAATTTGCCTTTGAAATGCGTTTATTCCTGGTTCACATTTTTTGAATCTTGAAATCATCCTACTTAAGTAGACCTGAAAATTAATTTAAAAATTTAGTACAAAACTCATTCTCATCTTTGCATTTAATCAAAATTTGTATGGATTACACAGTCTTATATGCGTGTAAAGATAGCATTTAAGAGTATTCATTATTTATAATAAACATTTATTTACTTGAAGTTATATTATCCCCTGAAAGACGCAAAGTTAAAAACAGTGTAGAATAATTCTATTGAAATAAAAAAGAATGATTCATGATTTTTCAGTATCTACTACCTTACATGAATGAAATGTAGTATGTATGAAATACATTGAGATGAATTTGTACTTTAATGATGCTTGTTACTGCTAGGCTTCATGTTTATTTTTTAATTTTTTAACGTCAGAAACAGTTACAAACTTTGTAATTTACTATGAGGAGAAGGGCAATCTGTGCATGGTTTCTTGAAATATCTCTCCCAACTCATGTAAATATTAAGACGAAATATGAATAAAAGTACAAAGGAGTGTTTTGTCCAGAATTTGTATGAAAACATTCGTTCCCAAGTAATGAAAACTATTTCTAAAGGTAAAACAGGTTCTGATTTTGGTTAGTATCCTTCATCCTGCCCTTCGTGAAGGAATCGATTTTACTACATTTATATCAAAAAAAACAAGACGCCTTCTCAGAATTTGCTTCAAGGATCAGAAAAACCGGACAAAAACCTAGAAAAAAATGGAGATCATGTCTCATAACCTGAGGTATAATATTTGTTACAGGCATATTTAGTGTTTTAGAAATACTCTACTAAATGGTAACTAATACATTAAATGTCGTTAATAAAATCAATATTAGTTTCTTTTTTATGCTCAATATAGTCTCTAATTGTATAGAAACCGTTATTCAGCAGAAAATACTTTACTTGTCATTGAAACTTGTGTATCGATTTTAATACCTCAAAGTCATCTGGCAGTATGTTTTAAAATAAATATCATGTATGTGACTTACGCTCAGAAGTCATTGTATATTCTCATACGTAATGTAGCTAATGTTAAACTAATTATTAACGAACTTCCATTATTTGAAATTATTTGCGTAACTTGTTAAATAATAGATTGAAATCCCAGTGTCTTTAAAACGAGTAATATTTTAATACTAACAATATTAAGTCAAATATCGTTAAATACATGGTTAATTTAATTAAAAACTGTTTCTTAATACCGTTTACTTGACAGGACTAGAAATTTTAAAAATCAAAATCTCTCACTTCGTGATAACATTATTGTGCAGGAACCAGTTTAAAATCAACGGGGCCCCCTAATTGCGTAGGCATGAAAGTGGCTATTTTGCATTGAAGAAAATTTCCGCCTGGCAAGGCAGCCTGCCTCCAGAGAAGGTGACTATACAGAGCAAAGCCCCGTGGCAGCAGCGGGAGGTTTTCATTTCGGCGTGGTGGAAGGAGGCGGACGAGGAGCAGGGGGGGGGGGCTGATATAATCCGGAGCGGTGCTGGGCGCCGGTTAATCGGATGCTCCAGACGCGCCGCCCCAGGAAGAAGCCCCGCCTGATAGTGTATGCAGCGCCTGACGCCCGGCGTCGCCCTCGCCCGCGACCGCCTTCCCACATCCGCTCCGGGGCCTCGCCTTCTGACGCAGCGGCGAATCTTCGGACGGAGGCGACGGCGACGGCCCTGGCGGGGGCGGTAGGGGCGGCAGAGAGGCAGTGGCAGCGGGAGTGGTAGGGGCGGCAAAGGGTGACATGGCGGGATCGTCGTGTGCAGCAAGGGCGGCGGGGATGTTGGGGAAAGGAGGGCGTTGAGATGTTGGGGTAGAGGGGGCAGTAAGGCCGGGGGAGGCAGAGGAGGCTAACCTAGATGCAGAGAGCTGGATCCTGACGGAACGTCAGAAGCAGAAATTGGGTGCAGTAGAAATGACATGGACTAAGGTGGAGCTGCCGAATTTCTAGAATGCAGAAAATTAGAAACTTAGAGTTCAGGTAACAGAGGCAGCAAACGAAATGTCTTGTCAACAGATTAGGAAGTAAAACGCTGCAATGGTATCGCCATCTGAGAAGAATGTCAGATTCAAGATAACCTAAGAGTATTCTCGATTGGTCTACTCTTGGAAGAATGAATAGAAGAAGGCCTCGTAAAACCTAGAATTCAGGAATAATTGAAACCATGTCTTAAAAGAAGAATGGACGACGACCTGTGTGCAGATAAACATCGCTGGCACCGCAAAATAAGAGGCAACCGCTGACAGGTGAACACGCCGATAAAACTAAAAGTAAGTACTTTGATCAATTCGAAAAATAATTTGAGGAAAAAATGCAGTGGTTTGGAGAAATGTTTCAAAGTGTATACCCCCCGAAAACAAATATCGGTTACAAACTTGAATGGCCTCAATTTGTACCAGATAGTTAGGGAAATATTAATTTGAAAAGGGAAATATTCATTTGCGCGTCTTAGGCGCTAGTGTTGTTCAGAGAAAAACTGTCAGACAGACGTACGGAGAGACGTTTTGAAAAACATCCCTATTCTTGAATCAGACACTTCAAATTGACTATTTCTGAAAACATCTTGACGCAAAAGTAAAAGCACTTAAGAACTACTAATTTTCTATTTTATACTATAACATTAATGATGGAGGAGATGTTTTGAAAACATGGAAGAAGTACTGTCTTCAACACCATCTTTTCTTTGGGATGTCGCCCCACAATAATATACCCCACATACAGATTGCTCACACATTGCCTCTGCCCCATACAGATCTGTTCATTTGAGAACAGTAGGAGGGGAGGATTTATTGAAGAGCTGGCTGCGGGAGGGCGACGTGTCTGGAAGAGCATGAGCGATGAAAATTAGCACATTACAGCGCGGGGAGACCTCCGCGGAGGAAATTATACCCTCAGGGGTTCTCCGACCGCCCACAGACGCTTTTCGGTATTCCGGAGTTTACGACCAGAAAGCTGTTGGTGGATTTATACGTGGCCGTTTACGACACACCGCTGCCCACCTGCACTGAAAATTTCGAAAGCGCCTGGGCCTGCAGGGGCAAGATATGAATACGAGTCCTCGATGCATGTGTAAAAAATTCAAGGATGGAGATAACTGGTGTTAGGGGTGGAAAGCATTTAAAATTGGAATCTGCATTATTAATGGAGATTGGTGAAAGCATTACACATTGAAAATATAATTTTTCCACAAAATTATAAATTTATCACTTCAATAGAGAAAATATTGTGTCAAAATAACTAATAAATCATGTAACCAATGGTGGCCTTCTAAAAATCAGTAATTATAGCGTAAAAAGAAAACACTCCATGCACACAATGGTCTATTGACCTACGTCAAATATTTTCCCTGTGGTTGTAATTCAACGTACAAGCAAAGAAACAATTTTCTAGCTCGTAGATAAAATGGTTTTGAAGTTAGTTTTTGACAATGAATTTTATTCACCCTCACATATACCATATATTCTTCTTCCCTCCACGAGTTGATCGAAGAATTGCATGTGTGACGCAGAGTGCGTGAACACCAGGCGTAACCGAACGCACGTTGAGGTGCTGCTTTATGGCAGGAAATTTCTACCTATACGAAGTCAATTTATATAGAACGCAACTCTGTTAAAGCTTGGAGTAAGTTGTTACGGAGTTTGAGTAGAGAGTTTAGAACTGGAGTTTATAGGTGTTGTCTCAAACTCGTGTTGGAGGGATATGAACGTGCATTTTCCATTAATACTTGTATGTATGCTCATATCAATAATGGATGAAGGGAAAACGGGCTAACATATACATACAAACGGTTACTCATTCGCTCGCTCTCACCCATATCCCCCGCACACACAACTTTTTGAAGATTGAAGTTTGGTATGATAAATGATAAATGCTCAACAGTGAGAAAATATGTTGTTCTGTGATCCTCTCTTTCAGTTTTATGTTGAACCTTCTAAAATGTTATAAAATATGGACTTTATGTGTTAAAATTTAATGTTATTTTAGATTTATATCACCACCCGTTTTAAAACAACTTATAACAACGTTCGGTATTATCAGTGATTAATATTTAAACTGAGGTCACTGGTAATCTTCCACAATTGTAATGTAATGAAATGATTTTTTTACATTTAATATACCTTAAGACATGTTAATTAAGCGAGATAATTATTTACGTTTGTGACGTAAATTTGTATAGCCGCTAAGTGTCTTTTATCAACGTTTAATTTGAACTACATTGCGATTCACACGGATCGAAATGGCAATCACATTTCCCTGAATTTTCCGAATTAAAAGACGTGTGTTCGCGCTATATGACAACGAAACCAGATGGACTTCAAAAACCAAAACCTACTAAACCACCAGTAATCATGGTATTTCTGGAGCAAGAAAAGCGATAGAAATACTCTTATATTGAAAAACAAAACTTGTTTATTAGAATCAACAGTAGAGGTTAAAGCATCATCCGCAATATTTTATTCATGAAGAGTGAAATTATGGAACCATGTGATCATGAGAGGCTTACTACTAAACGAAAGCAAAACAACAAAATAAAGATAAACAGACTTACGATATTGTAAGCAAAACTTATATTCAAAAGAGGCCTTAGAGCACAAACTAGTGCTGCTGCAGAATGGCACTTGTAGTAAATGTTTCTAATTTCCTTTATATGGGCTGGGATTATGGTCTTGCTCCATCGTCTTGCCAGCTAACATCTAAGTATTTTTTTTAATTTTTGCAATTTTTCGGTTTCCTAATTGTAGAATCAAAATATTTTTTTAATAACATTAAATGAGAGTAAAACCTCGTCATAATTGAGAAATCTGGAGCCGTTTCTAAGAAAATGGTGAATAAAAGTTACTGAAGTGCGAAATTGGAAGCTCTTTTTCATAGGAATGTATTGAGTAGTCTAAAAACTTTTTATGACATTCTAAGCACTTTCACTGAAAACAGCAATAATGTATGCAAATCGCCGGAAATGTTCATATTAATGACCTGAGAGATATTTCAAAAAATTAGATTTGTGTAATTTTTGAAATAACAAAGGAATACACCAAAATGAACTTTACGTCATATTAAACAGGACAATTTGATGACTATCGTCATATTAAATAGGATTTATTGTTGACTAAACAGAATTATCCGTTGGAAGATTTTGAAGAAGAAATTTGGAGCTATTTTTGAGGAAATGGTGTTTGAGCATCTGAAAATATGAAATTGTGAGCTCATTTTAACAGAAAACTGTTGAGTTTTCGAGGAACGTTATTTGACATCATTTAAAGCAAGAGTACTAGTAAATATAATAATGTAAAGAAATCGCTTCTAATGTAAATATTATCGATGTGAGAGATAAGTCAAAAAATTACATTTTTGTACTTTTTGATTAAACAAAAGAAAGATTTATTTCGTCGTATAGGGTACATTTTACATTACCCTACCAAAAAATTAAAAAAGAAAAAATCTTGCAGCCGTTTTGAGAAAATATTGTTTATGTTATTTTTTTAAATTGCAATTATTGCACGCACTGTTGCGCAAAATATACTAAAATTTTCAAAAAAAATACTTGATTTTAATGAAAGAATGTACAACATTACAACAAGTTATGTACAACAAGTGTTGTACAACAAGTTATGTACAACAAATTTCATGTGAACTAATAATCTTTGTCTTCAATTTAAAGTTGTAGGAAGACGCCGAAAAAGCTTCAAACTTTTCCAATTGTTCATATAAAGTACCCCCAAAATCGAAATATCTGTTTGAAATTCAAGGAACAGCGACATTATCCAGACATTAGGGAATATCAATTTTGGAGTAAATCGGTAGAACGGTTTAGCCATTAGTGTTGTTCACAGAGAGACCAACATACGTTTAGCCGTCAATCGACTTTTCGGTTTCAAAGACACACAAAACATGGAGAGTGGTTACACCACGTGATAGAGGATTATTTTAAATTTAGCAACTGGATTTAACCAGTTTTTCGTTACCAGGGCCCTTTAATAAGAGTTTTTCTGATGAAAATTCGCCATTTTCTCAAGCAGCATCACATAACTTTCTCTATACTACGTAGCGAGATAGTAAAACGAATATATATTAGGGAAGTCGCTGACTAACCGGTTGATATCCGCTCAAAGACAAAAGCTACTGAAGCATGAAACTTGAATTTTGAAATTACAAGTTTTAATTTCGATGTATGTGCAACTAAGGAAGGAGGGACAAATTTCTGTGTGAACGAGCAAAGTCTAACGGTCAAAGTTTTCCTGGCTTAATTTGGTTTAATGCAATCCGCAATGCACCTGAGCATTGTGGATTGCATGCTAGAGGTCATTGCTGGCCGTAATTCGGGCGGGTTCAGATAATACATACAATTCAATAACAAGAAACTAAATAATAATTTCACAGATTAGTAGTCTGATGTAAGCAGTATTATTGGGGGTCATAACACTAAATGGTAAGAGGAAATACTTTATGAGGTAACTTTGTTGTGTTGTTTTCAGTTGTATGAATAATTGTGATTACGTTGGATGTTATATAATTGCCAAGTGAAAGTGAAAACCCTTGAAGAAATGAAGACTCAAACGCGTATAATAGAAGTGTAGATGCTCTGTTGATTATCGTATTAATTTACCGCACTGCACCAGTGTCTGACAACACCAACGTAGCTGGAGTGCAGGCGACATACAGTGTCTAGAGAGGAAGGTACCTACCCAGAACAACCCAGATTGTTTGATAGAAAGGCCACTACCGTCCCCGCCCCCTGCATCGCCTTGTCATGACTGCCGTTCCCGCCGCTCGCGCCGCCTCTGTCGCCCCTACAGCCACAGAGCTCCCACCGTTCGTACCGCATCTCCCGCCCCACAACCCCCGATGACCTGATCGCCCCGGCCGCAAAATAGAAGCGTTCGGTGCCGCTCCACCCAGAGCCTCGTCACGGAGTGAAGCACTCCGTCGCACCCAGGGGGCGGAGGAGGGGAGGGGGCGCGACACAGGGCTTTGTTCGACGGGAAGAATGGCTCCTCCCCGGCCCCGCATCCGCCCCGCCCCTGCCCCAACCCAGCCCCTCCCTTCGCCCCTGCCCCCGCCCTCACACCGCGACCATTCCTACCCTCGCCCTCTCCCCCGCCACCTCCCTCGCTCCCACCCCCACCCTCACAACCGTCCTCGTCCCACCCTCCCCCTCGCCCCTTCCCACGCCACCTCCCACGTCCCCGACGCCGCCCCTGCTCGCCCCTCTGCCCACAATCCCGCCCCCGATTGCACCCTCGTCCCCTTCAACACACACGCACTCACCCCTTCCCTCGCCACCGCACTCGCCCTTGACCCCGCCTTCGCCCCTGCCCGCGCCTTTGAACTAGCCCTCACCCTCATCCACCCTCGCCACTGATCCCGCTCTTGCCCCTGCCCTAGCCCCCGACCTCGCCGTCGTCCCTGCCCCCACCCTCACCATCGTCCTTGTCCCCGCCCCCTCCCCCGCCACCGACCCCGCTTTCGCCCCTGCCCGCCCCTTCGCCTCGCCCAACCCCGCTCCCGTCGTCCCACCACCGACCTTGCCCCCACCGTCGCCCCCGCTATCACCTCCGCCCCACCCTCGCCCAGCCCCCGCCCTCATCCGCCCACATCCGCTCCGCCCTCACATCCGCCCCTGCCCTCGCTACCATCCTCGCCCTCGACCCCGCCTTCACCCCCGATTTCGCCCTTGCCCCTGACCACGCCCTCAACACCGCATTCGCCCCCTGCCCGCCCTTTCGCCCTCGCACCCGATCCCTCCCCCCCTCGCCCCACATTCCCCCCACGATCCCGCCCTCTTACTTGTCCTCGCCTCCGCTATCGTCCTCGATCCTCGCTTTCGCCCCTACCCTCGCCACCGTCCTCACCATCGCCCTCGCCCTCATCCTCGCCCTCGTACTCACCCTCGACCCTGCTTTCGTCCCCGCCCGCGCTTTCGCCTCGGGCCCCCACACCGCCTCCCCTGATCCACCCCTGCCTTTTATCTTGGCTCCGCGTCACCCCCGCCCTTCCCGATCCCTCCCTCGCCACCACGTCCGCCCTGACCCCATCCTCGCTCCCACTCCCGCACTCGTCTCTACCCTCACCACCGCCCTCACCTCTAACTTGGCCCCCGTCCCCGCCATCACCTTCGGCCCCGCCCTCACCCTCGCCCTCACCCCTATCCTCGCCACCGCCTTCGCCCTCGGCCCTACCCTCGCTCCCGTCCCCGCACTTTTCACCCCAGCTCCTGCCCCGCTCCTGCCACGCCCCGCGGTTTCGCCAATCAATAACAGGTGAATGTTTTTATACAGTACCATCACAGACAGATCATTCCTCATTCTTGTCCCCTTTTCCCCAACAATATACACTTGTATTCACTACACTATCACCCACGCCGTGGGACCACTCGGCAGCTAAGAGCTTCTTCCAGGGGGTATTCGTCTGGCAGACACCTGGAGGGGGAAAGCCCCCCAAACCGACGTGTAGATCGGAATTGGACTCCTCGTGGCAGCGGGTGGGGAGCTCCTCCACCTTCCGCGGTACAATCACAACACTCAGAGGACTTTGGGTCTTGACGGGCGCGCAACCAAAGCTACAGTGCACTCGCCGCAGTGAAGTAGCTGATCGGCAGCTATCTCGGCTTTTGCGGACTCCATCATCCGGCTGGAGTGGTTCAAGTCATCAACTGATGTCACTGTAGAGCTTCTGACAGGGAGGTCCTAGGGTTCGAGCCCCGTCGGTACTAGGATTTTCACTAAATAGGTGAAATTGTGCCGCTGCGCTATGTGGAGGAGAATTCTAACGCCCCGCTGCTCTGGCTAGTAGTTTTCCGAATATTGTTTTAATAAATACTAGGCGAATGCCGTAGTAGTACCCTGCCAAATGGGCCATGGACCGCGCGCAATCTTTCCTTCCTCTTTCTTGTCCAATCATCATCCTTTACTTACACGCACTTACTTTAACACGCACCGCACTACCATTCATATTGGGAGATTAGTCAGAAGCTTAGAACTTGTTCCGGCTGAGGCGGTGATTCCCTGGTAGGAGATACCTGGCTTGGGAAAAACCCTTAGCCGACGTGTGGGACGGCACCGGATCTCACCATGTAGCGGGGGGGATGATCACCGCCACCTCTCGAGGAAGAAATATACTACACTTACGGGACTAATGCACTTCGGCATTTGACGCGCCCAGAAGCACGAAATAATAAATCAATCAACGGACACCATGGTGTCAATAACTGGGCAAGGACAACGAGTAAAGTACCACGCTACATGATTCGTTTTGAGGTTCTTAATAGCTATTGATAAATTATATATTTCGTATTTTCAGATCAATTTCAAAAATGTTTTCCGATAGGGACCTAGTTTCATTTGTTCTGGCACAGGCACCAACGTTCAGCGTGTTGTTGATATGGTAATGTACATTAGTAAATGAAACTGATATTTAAAATATCTTTACAGGTCCTGGGTTCTTAGGTATATATTTTGGGACTCTTCTGTTATTCTGGTGTAATTTTATCTCTTTACCATATCTCTCAAACTTACGCATCTAATTTGAAACAAATAAACTGAAGAAATATATAGTTTCATATACAATATATTTTATATGAATAAAACATTTCTGTTTATTTTACTCTCACTTAATTGTAATTATTCCTAATTTATAGTCAGGATTTGTAAAGCTCATTTTCTTTTCTAACGTATAACCTCCTTTTTTGGGTTTATTTGAAGAACACTAGTTAAACGAAAGCGTTCTTTCTTCAAAACTAAACTCACCAAAACACCAAGAAATTTGTTTTTTGATTAATGTATTGTAACTGAATTCGAGGCAAACTAGTCTCATAAGAAATTGCTGAACTAAAATAATATTGTTTCCTGTTCAACATCCAGGCTTCTACGAACATGGTACATTACCTCTAGCCAAAACTCGTCGGCTAAGATATATCAAAGGAAAGCAAATTTGATATTATAATGGATATTATTGGAAATAATTATTGTATAGTATATGTAATTTGACTATATTATTATTAGGCAATATAATGTAATATAATTTTAGATTGCAATATTTGCCCATCTCAAATAGAACGGGTACAATCACTTTAAACGAATGTCCGGGTTTATTTAGTTTTTCAAATATTCGTATTCGTTATTCCTAAACATCAACGGTGTGTATGGAACATTCGAATAAAAAATAAACCAATGCTTCTTTCCTTTTTAACGTATTTTGAGATTACAAAAGATAAATCCACAGAAAACCATTTCCAGTGAACTGGATTCTCTCGTAATCGTCTTCTTCCGGATCTGTTGTGTTCGACTTCTGCTCTAATAACGTTTTGCGCTGGTAACTGACGCATTTGGATGCACGGGTAATGAAAGCAACGCACTAACGATGTTCTATTTAACGGTTTAGGACTTCTGTAGTCCGTATTTTGTCGTCGCTCAGTTTTCCTCTTTGACGAACAAAGCACGACCCAGCTGCGATATACTCGCGTGAACGCTTCATCTGTTCCCTGTGTAGTTCGCGAAATCTACATTTCCGCATCACTCGTCGCCTGTATCTCCTCTCTTCCATGCTCGTGACATACCTCTTTGACCAATAGATTGTAATGTACGTATGAGTAGCATGTGTGTTGTTGTGTGCATGTACCACAGTGAATAATTTCAATATCAGTTCATGTGAAAAGACCTTTAGTTATTCTCAGTCACTGCGAACGAATGGTAAGTTAAGAATTTTAACTGAACCTGGGAGAAAATACAATGAAGAAAGCAAACTACATGTTGCTTAAGTCACGGAATTCTAAAATATTTATAAAATGAGAAAAATTTGCTTCCATTAAGATTAATGTACGCTTATATAAATTGCATAAAACGGTTTTGATGTACTGGCCAACAGTAAAAATCTTTTCGGCATCAAAGTGATAATTTCTGATGCATTTGATAATTGAAACAAACAACATGACATTTAAAATTTTCAGTTAGCTCTTGGTTCTTAGATATAGCTCATGCACGTTAGCAGGAAATTTAACGCCTAGATATTGTGTTGGAACATCTGAGCAAACGAGTAACGAGTTATGGATAAGTTGTAAAACTTTGTACAGTTTGTTTTACCAATTGAATTATATTGAATTTCTTTTGAATTGTGTGTAAATGGAAGAGTCTATTTATTCGAAAATAAATTTTTGCATGTATCAGTTTACGTAGGATTCTGAAGTCTACATTATTGTCAATAGTCTCCTGACAATTTTTGACATGTGTATGGTGAGATGACATTTACTTTTCAGAAACGTCGAACTACTCCAATCATGAAGACAGCATATCACTTCTGGTTTGAAGAACAAGCAGAGGATCTGGACAACTTCTGGGCTTAGCATACAATATGCAATAAATGTGCTATGTATTTGCGTGGATAGTTAAACATTAAAGTGCGCTCAATGCCATTTGGGGTCCCAATGATTTGGAAAGAACATTTAAATTACGATAATCAGAAATAAACGATCGGTATTTCTGCATGACAGCCCCCTCCAGCATGTCAGAAAAAAGAGGTGGACTGAAGAATACTCCAATATCCCATCAGTGTTTCACTAAAGTTAAAGAAGGTATCTTCATTGGGTTGCAGATTCACCCCCTTCTTAAAGGTACAAACTTTGATCAAGTTCTCGTGGGACATGAGAAAGCAGCGTGTAAAGCATATTGTGAATGGCTTTTGGGAAAATCGATGAGCTAACAACTATATTGCGATTGTGAATAATTTCCTTCTAAAGTAGTACCATCAGTTGGGCTGCAACATGTTACTTAAGATCCATTTTCTACATTATCACCTGGACTCCTCCCCCGACGGTGCTGTAAGTGACGAGTATGAAGAGCGACTCCATCAGGACCTTTTGCAAGTGGAACGAAGGTATTAGGGAAATGGAACTCTGCTCTGCTTGTGGACTACTGTTGGAAAGTTACAATTGAAAGCACAGAAAATGAGCACATGTGGCGAGTAAAAACGTTTTCCTGTGAATACGTCCAATAATAATGAAATTATAAAACCAGAGTTTGACCTACTTAACATAATCCAATGTCACACATATTATTTTTGACCCCAAATTAGGATACTTTAGCTACTTTCAGAAAATAAACTCCAACTATTTTCTACTTCTACTTGGAATTAGTAATATATAATAAAATCTAGATCTAACAATATCTCTTGTCATATCAGTATTTTCTCGATCACAAATTATGAAATGTTTGGTTTTGAGAAAGGAAAGAGTTTCAAAGTGCATTTTGATAAACTACGTAATTAATCACAAGTGAAATTATTAGTTCACATTAAATATCTCTGTTGTCTTTGATTTATGATTTAATCTCCATGCTACATACCATGTTTGATTTACATTAAATTTTAAAATGTAAATTATAATAAAATTACCGATTAGCAGATCACTCTTTCTTTTTCATCCTCAGAGATATATTTTTTTTTAGGAAAAGCGATACACGTCTACAATCAATGTTATGTTGTAAATAAAATTCATTTTAAGGACAAACTTCCAACATTTTCAATTTATTATTAAAATATACAATATATTCTGACCATTCAAATATTCGACATACGAATTTGTTGCCGCCGCCGCTGACGACACCAGCTTTTCCAGCAAGAGAGGAGGAAGAGGAGGGTCGCCCTACTGTCCGTTGTGACGGCACGAAGGCAGGAGGGAGGCGAGAGTCTTTTGTCGTTCGTCAGACGTCGTGGAGTGAGATTATCTTGAGAAAAGAGGTATTTGTACTGTACATTTTGTTTATACATTATAGATTGTGATCAGTGCTTCTGTTGATAGAATGTACTGTGTTGGAAAGACACAGCTTCTATTAAATTGAAACTATAAACATTCAATAGAGATGTTTAAAAGAAGACAGAGTGCAAGAAGCTTGTGTCAGTGCTATGTAATAGTCACTACAACAGAGGCTATTGTTTATTTTTGATAAGCTGATGCTGGCATTTACAAACCGAGTTGGCTTGTGCAATAGCACGTAGACCAGGTGATCTGCAACAAAGTGTGCGCAGCAATTTGAAAGCTCGGGTAGGGCAGTCTTGTTGGATAAATCGTGGTTCATACCATTTTCTTCCGAACAAAACAAGGTTATTACAGAATGTTATTATATTTATGTTACTTTAATGTATTGCAAATTATGCATTGATTAAAATTAAGAATGTTATGTTATGACACATTCATATTTATGCTTCATCTTTGCTTGTATCATTCTCTTGAAGTGTATAAGACTAGATGATTTATCACGTTGTACTGATCATGTAGAAGCTTTAGTGTGATATAAGAGTCAGAATGTGTTACATTTCTACATTTATTTCAGCATAACATTTAAACACTTGTAATTTTAAGAATAGGTTCATATTGATCTCTGAGGTGATAACATGTGTTTGTCATTTGTAGTTTATTTTCTAGTTTAAATGTGTTTGTAATGTTGACACAGAGACTGAACAGTGTTCTGAAGAGACAGTCACTTGCTTCATTTTTGTCCTCAAAGTGAGATGTACTTTAAGGGTCATTTAAGAGAAAAGTAACCTGAAATGAATGCTGCACTTAAAAAAATTAATAATTCAATTTGTGTTTTTTAATGCTTAAGCACCAGTTTGATAGTGCAATAAGGAATGTGATAATATTGATTAAACATTACATCACTGTCATGTCATTCTTTACTTTTTGAAGTCCGATTAGTGCTAATGTTCAATTCTTGCTTTAGTCATAAGAAAGCTAAAAAATGGATAAAATGATTGTCTCCAGAACAAAACAAAGTTTTGTTTATATTTGAGGAAAACTTGTTGTTTTTTCTTGGGTTATTTTTTTTTAATATTGTACGTTTGTTCTTTTTGTTATGGGTGTTTATGGAATGGCATTCCGTATCTTGGTAAATGCTCAAGGAAACGTCCACTTATAAATGTTCTGTGACTACGACTTTGTGTAATTTTTTTCACAAAATCTTCAAAAGGAAGAGCCCCGAATCCATGAACATTTCACACCCAGCCTGAGTAAAAGGTCACAATATTATTAAAAAATATCATTATTATTACTATTATTATTATTATTATTATTAATTTTTGAGCTTATTAATTTAGAAAATTTATATAGGACTCTAGTGCTTTCAGATTTATTTTTTAGAGGAACTGCAGCAAATTTTAGTTAAGTAGGAAATATCAAAATACACTACAGTGTGTCTCTTGCTCTATTACTAGTTGAATGTGGCGACGCTAACGCTCTAAACTGTTTTAAAAGTATTTTCATGTGTTGAAAACTTCTTTTATGCTTCATTCCTTTCACGCCTTGCTTTGTTCAAATATGTTCTTACAGTATCTGGCATTGGATTTACCAATAAATAGTGGTAGGTGTTAATGTTACACTTGCGATGAAAAATTCCCAGCAGCCAATGGCTTTGTATATTACCTCCATACGGGATGTGAACTGGTTATAGTGCAATTTCAAAATTAAAACGGCCGTAAAAATTAGTTGCAGGTATGAATATTGTAATAATGTGAATAATGTTCACAACAATTGTGTCGCACAATTTTCATTTCATATTGCTTGTATGTAAACAATCGGGGTTTCAACCAGAAGAAAAAAAAATGGTGCCGTGCCTATAGGGCCATCCTACAACTACTAAATTGAAGATAATTTTTTTTCTCAAATGTAATTTCTCTATATTTAGTGTTTTCATTACGGTCACGTATATTTTTCCAAAAAATTTCGTAATTTGTTCGCAATCTTGCGTGCAATATGGGCAATATTAAAAGATAAGAAAACTAGAATTTCTCAAAAAAAGCTGCAATTTTTTTAAACGTTGGTAGGGATAGTGTACTCTAAATATACTCTACGAGATGTCATAAAAGCCATATTGCTGTATTAATCTCCGTTTTCAAAAATTACAAAAAAATTGTTTTTTGACGTGTCTCTCACGTCGTTAATATTTACATTAGCGGTAATTTGTTCCCATTATTATATTTATGAGTACATGTCCTTTAAGTAATATATAATGCCGTTTGCGGCGGCGATGGTGTAACGGTTAGCGTTTCGGGCTCGCGGGTTCAAACCCGATCGAAGCCGTGGACTTTTAAGGGCGAAAAATTCTTTCGTACGCCTTCCTTCGGAGGGGAAGTAAAGCCGGCTGTCCCATGTTAGTAGATTTACTGCATGTAAAAGATCCTCAAGCCTAAATGAAGCGTCTGAGCTAAATTCAAATTGACTAGTTGGTGAGAGGAGCGTAACGAAATTTGCGTGGTCAGACCTCATAGCCTGAGTCTCGCCACGTAAAATAAGGCATTTATTCTTTCATTTTATAAAGTTTTTGGAAAACCCAACAATTTTCTGTGAAAATGAGCTCAAAAGTTTGCATTTTCAGAAACGCTCTCATGTCATTTTCTCAAAACTGTCTCCAATTTTTTTTCAAATTTTTTCAACGTATAGGGCTAATTCCACTGTATAATTTAACGTGAAGTTCATTTCGGGATTTTTCCCATTTTTTCAAAACTTACAGATGTAATTTTTTAATATCTCTCACGCCATTAATATGCACATTTCCAGTGATTTGTAAAAACTACTACATTTGTGAGTTAATGTTCTTCAAATGACTTTTTTTCAAGTTTTTTGAAAAGTCAAAAGATTCCTGTTAAAAAAAGCTTCACATTTAAGATGACTCTTAAACGCCATTGTTTTAAAAACGATTCCAAATTTTTCGAATGTTTTGAAAGTAATATTTCGTCTTTACTATTTGTAAACCGAAAAATTGAAAATATTTTTAAAAAAATGTGTATGTCAATCTGTGATAAATGATCTGTCACTGAAACTGAAAATAGTTCGAAACGATTGCTTCCCGTTTTGACAGTTTTTTTTGTATATTAGTTACTTCTGTAAATGTCTGAAGAATATCCTACGTTTTTCCCGAATAATTATTACGCAGATATCTCTTCAAATTACACACACACACATATGAGTAGTATATGTGTTATAACGTGACAGAATTTAAATGTTTTCCTACACCTGCATTATGCAAAGCTAGTGATAAATTTTCTATTACCATCTGCTCTTAAACATTAAATTTAAAAATACATTTCCTTATAATTTTGTCTCAAAATACCAATGGCTTTTGTGATTTTCGAAAGAATTTTTTGGTGACAAGATCATCGTAATTCAAAATAGTACATAAGTGACTTCCTTAAGACCGACTTCATCAGTACCTTCGCATAACTGGCTGAGCGGCTACATGTAGTGATCAAGATCTCGATTTCAAATCCTAACCCGCGCAAGGAATTTTTTTAGGTAGGGAACAATTTTTGGTGGAAGGTATATCTGAAAAAATTTCAAAGCCAATTGCTGATTCTTTCTTGTTCCAAAGTTCATGATTGATTGGCAGCTAACTCCTATAGTATTTTTGAAATTTATGCCGTGATTGGTGAACGAAAGTAATTGATTTATTTATAATAAAATGTAAAGTTCGTGAGTTGAAAAATAGTAATATCCCACCAGCAACAATTTTCACCGGAATATATGACAGCATTGTGGCCGGTCGTTGGCTCCACCGCCGTTACGAGCATAAAGCGTACGTAGCGGAGAAACTGAGTGAGCCATTGCAAAACGGGTGAATCTGCGTGAAAACTGCGAGAGGATTGACTGTCAAAAAATGGGAGCTGTCTTGAGATGTTAATATTTTTTAACAATTAGATATCGTGAAAACGAATGGTGATAGCACCGAACGGATTGCGGAAATTTTTATTCGTTTACAGACCAATTAGAAAAGACAATGAAATATTTTGCAAAAAATGCAAATTTATAAATTGATTGATTGATACTGATTCCCGGCGCCTCAACTACGGTCGTCACTAGACCCTTAAACTTAGTGCATGTTTTTTCAACGGGAGGTGGTGGTGGGGATCTTCCTCTGCTGGATAGTGAGATTCGGCGCCGACCTACCGTCAACAAGCGAGGTTTTTTCCGAACCAGGTATCTCCCACCAGCGGGGCACCGCCCCAGTCGAGACAAGCTCTAAGTCCCCTACCGGTCTCCCGGCTTATGTCGTAGTGTAGTGATGTTAGTGTAAGTCTGTGTGTGTAAGGAATGGAATAAGGAAGAGCAAGGAAAATTCGCGCGTGGTCTATGGCCCGTTTGTTAGGAGACTGCTCCGGCATTCGCCTGGTGTTGATCGGAGAAACCATGTAAAAATGCCGATCAGAACAGTCGGCCGCTAGAATTCTCCTCCAGACAGCGACTAAATCCGACCTAGCTGACAAGCTAGTGTCGAAAATCCTGGCACCATCGGGACTCGAACATAGGATCTCTCGGTCAAAAGCACTGCAGTGACATCTGTTGATGCACTGAACCACCACTCTCGGTAAATTTATAAATAATTCATAATTTTTGCCACTCTAAAGCGGAAAATGTTCTCTGATGTTCCATAACCGAATACCGCAAATTAACAATTTTATAATCGTCAGCAATGTTATAAACTATTTTGAAATGTGCGCCATTCCTGTCCGAATTTATTCCCTAGTTCAACATTGCAAAATAAGTTTTGACAAGAGATCCAATTTGATTGCTGAACATCTAGTTTAATTGTTGCTAAAATGATTAGTTTACTTGATCTTCGAATTTTGCTATCTTTTATTGAAATTGTTTTCTAGAATCCTTCTATAGTTTAGAAGAAAACTACTTCTATAGTTTAGAAAAAGCGATTTTGCAATTTTATAAATAAATGAACTAAATAAATTATTTTGAAATCTGCATTCATAATAGTTTCCTTACCGACACAATAAATCGGATATTTGATAAAGTTCAGGGATTGTGTATGAACAATAATATTGAAATTAAAATGCTTAAGAAATGCATTGCTAAAATAGTGATATTTTATCTGCTAATGCTAAAATAGTGTTATTTTAGCTGATATCAACAAATAGTAAAGCTGATAAAGTGTATGCGTTTATATATTTATTTCAATGAATTTACTTTTATGTTCGAAAAATTGTTTCATTCGATGTATTTTTATGTGAAAATATTTCCACATCTGAAATAGCGGCGTCCACCATTTCCTACGACGTAATTTTGTTCGGCCACTCCCTCCCATTCAGATTGGCTGCGGTTGGTTCTGAGGCTTTGCCTGCGAGGTTTCATCATGACAAGGGCTGCCCAAGCTGTGCAAAAGCTGAACTTAGCGGAACAGACGGTCACGATCAATTTTTTATTCCAAAGCTGTACGTAATTCACTCAGAAATTTATTGGCCTTTATTCATAGTACTCATACCACTTTCATAAACGTTTTCGTAATGCTTTTCTTATTTTTCATCCCATTTTTTCTTATTTCTTCTTGTTTCTATTTTTATCTCTGTCTCTCTTTTCGTCTCCCTCTCTAGCGAACCGATGGTACATCTCAGATAGCCCAGAAAACCCGCCACTTCAACATTCTGTCTCTAATTCATTGATTGGTGAATGTTCCTGGGCACGTCAACTACTATTGATCATTAGTCTCAGTAGTATTGTGAGTGATGTTTCAAGAAATGTGGTGGTGTTCCTTCCGCGGCTGGTTAATGAAATCATACGCCAACCTATTCGTCGGCTTGCCGGGAATTTCTCCTCTTCAGATATCTCCCACGAGAGGAGCGCCCCAGCATGGAGAAGGGATCTGGATCAGGGTTCTAAGCTCCGACACGTATGTTGGTATAGAGCATGTAAGTGTGTGTGTGTGTGTGTGTGTGTGTGTGTGTGTGTAAGGGGAAAGGACAATAGAAAGTAGACACAAGGGAAGTACACCCACAGTCGATGGTCAAACTTTTGGCTGCTGCTCCGGTATTTGCCTCGTATTGATTTGATTTGTTTATTTTGTTTCCAGGCGTATCAACTACTGTGGACATTAGTCCCGTAAGTGAAGTACAAGTTTTTATCGCGGGATGTGTCGGTGATCTTACGATGTGACGATGCGACCCGGCGCCGAATTTCACGTCGGCAATTTGCGGGGGTCCCCAGTCAGGTGCCACCGCTTTGACCGCTCCGTCCGAGACTCGCCTCTGCATCTGACGGACGCCCGCTTCGTTGCGTCTCTTGCTACCACCCTTTTCTTCCACCTCCACTCCCACCACTGTTTATATTAATGGTGGAAATTTGCACGTATGGTGCATGTGTGATTCATCTGCTTACATGATTATGGATTTTGTCCGTTTGGTGAAGTGTATTATGTGATAACGCAGACATTGCCTTTCGCACTCACTGAATATGCCCTTTCTTTTGGTTTGTGGAAACTCTTTTTCTGACATCTCCGATTATGGAACACATGTCCTTCCTGGTGCATAAAAACATGTCTTTACTTTTTTTCTACGACCACTCTTTATTTTACATGGTATCAGTTGAGTATAATTCTAGCCATATTTCTTCTAAATCTTTCTCCGTTTGTTAAGCCCTAATCTCAGAGCATTTGTGGTGTGCAGTTGTGATTGACTTCTTAAATCTTCCAGTAGGAACGTTTATTGAATCAGTGCAATATTAATCTTGACCGCATATACGTGGAAACTAGTCTTTTTTAATTAATATTGTTTTTAGATTTTCTAGCAATTCTAATTTTGAGATTGTGATGTAGATCCATATTATTTATATGATACGTCGCTACATGAAGTTCCTTATGGGAAAAGTTTCATAGCTATTTCTATGAAGAATTTCCTAAGATATGAAATACCACTTATACTTCAATTGGTGCAATGAGTTTCTCCTTTACAAGTACTGTGAAAGTTGTGCCAGTAGTTTGTAGAATAATTACTAGGAATTCGGGTGATCTTGTTTTTCTTAGTTTGACCCTGTTGCAAGTTATTTCATTATTGATTCTAACTCTTCCGCGTCTCCGAAATATTAATTCTCTTTGGTTTGTATTTATCTTCAATTCATTTGCAGGTACCCGTTTACTTAACCCTGCAGTGGTGACGCCATTTTTTGTAACACGACTGGTGACGCTGGGTCTGTCAGACCCACTTAATGTTTTAGTTATAACTATTTTGTTTTAATGGATCTGGACACAATGATACAACAAGAATGGCAAATGAGTGGCCTTGTTGTTCTATTTACGTCTCATTATTTCGGCCAACCACCTCCACCCTCACCTCACCCGGATCAAGTGCCCGCACTACTCTTGCCTCCGCTTCCATCCCCATCTCCTGAAACCAGGTTTGCTCGACAGCGCCTCCCTGCTTCCCTTCTGTGCCCGAACCCTTCCTGAACCCTACATGCGGCGATAGCTCAGGGCAATACCGTTGTCTCTGCAACGTCGTTGAATGGGAAGTTCTAGTATTCGAGACCTTAACGGTGGCCGATATTCGACACTAGCTACTTAGCTACTACATCGAATTCAGCAGCTGTCTGGAGATTTCTAGAGGTCGGCTCCTCTAATCGATAGTTTTATGTGGTATCTGCGATGAATACCAGGTGAATCCTCGAACAGTACCCTCCCAAAGGATCACGAAATACGCGCGTTCTTTCCTTCTTCTTCTTCTTCTTCTTCTTCTTCTTCTGCTTCATCTTATCCTCCACCTTACTCACAAACACTTCCACTTCCATGCACTACACAACCACACATATCGGGATACCATTCAGAAGCTTAGATATTGTTCCAACTCGGAAATACCTCGCTGGGAGATATACCTGGAGGAGGGACAACATATAAGTCGGATATGACGTTCTAGTGGGAGAGGAATACCGTTCCTACTAAGAGATAGCATGCATTAGGCTTACGAGACTCAATACTCAATAATGACTCGCCCGCTTCTCACCCCTTGTTGCTCTCCTGTTCGACAATTCACCTCCCCACCCTCGCGCGTGTCTTGTCGGCCGCCGTCTCTTCCACTTCACCTCCAGAGCGGAGCCCCCTGGCGCCGTCCATCGCGGAGACAAATGACCGCTCTCCGCGAGGGCACGGCGGCGCCGCGGGGCGCGGAGAGGCTCGGGCGCTCGAGAAGTACTCTCCGCCCAATACGGCCCGCGTCGCCCCGGCGCGCACGAGCGCTCCTTTATCGCAGCGTAAGTCAAAGGATCTGCTCTTCTCAGAACGGCCACTCGCATGGACGAGCACCGGGCGCTGGGTTTTGCCTTCTCCCTCTGCGAAACGCGTGGTCCAGTACTCAGGGGAATAAGAGTTGGTAAGCAGCCGTTTTCCCTTCCAAACTAGATGCATTTAATTAGTTTTTAACGTGAAAACAGAACATACAAAGTAAACAGTTTTTGTGGCACCGGAAGACCATCACTGAGAATGTGAGACAGTTGTTTTTGCACGTTGTACACATTTACTTTTTGAAGTAAACAGATGAAACACTTGGAAAATGTAAACATGAACCATGCTTCAGAATACGAAGTAATTGAATAAAAGGCTGGATGGTACTTATTTTACGATATGCCTAAAACTATTGCCTATAATTTTTTTTATTTTTCAACCAGACATATTTATCTTTATTATTAAATGTGACGTATGGATACATGATATTATTTGAAGTATTTTATCCTTTGGTTGGCAAGATGACACCATTTCTTTATTACATTTACATATATTTATTTCATTACATTTACTTACATTCTGTTATTATTAATTTTATTTTAAAGGTTGTCTTAAAGTATTGCACTTACAATTCTGGATATCTGCATTAAAGAGTCAGTTGTGATTTATGTACAAGAAACTCATATCTTAAAACGCTTTTTCTCCCTGAAAAGCTTCTGCGTTGTAGTTTACTTGTTCTTCAATTTTCAGAACACAAAAGATTAACGTTACAGATTTAATAAGTACTAAAAATGCTTCAAACATTTTATCAGTCCGGAGAAAACTACTTTTACAACTGTTTCGCTTACAATTCGTTTTGAACCATATAATTTCCAATGCATCAATCCAGATATAGTTAAAATATTTTAGAACATTATTGTTTGACATTAGAAGGAATTAATAATTTTTTCCGTTATTATACCAAATAATTATATCAGTCAAATACCTCTATTAAAAGAAAAAATAGTTACATTATCAACTGCAGTAAGAAAAGAATAAACAAATATCTCTTCTCCTGATGTCTAAACGCTCTGAGAATAATACAAAAGAAACACCAAATACTAAAACAATGGCCTTCACTAAGAAGTAATTTCCCTTACAAATGGTGACATAACCTTCTTACATTTTTCATTTGAGAGGTGAGTGGTAGGTAAGAACTGTATGACTAAAAGGAAAATTGAATCTCACGCTAAACAGCAAATTTCACTACGTACATTCTTTAGACCTTGATGCACACTTATCGGAATTTTTGGTAATAGAAAACACCATTCCAAATAATATAAACTAAAACTGTGACTTTGTGTGAAATGGATACTCTAATCATTTCTGGAAGTTAATGTCCAGTGTCTATTTAATTTCCTTCTAAACTGGATTTGATGTTTAACACTGCAGCTTTTTTCTGTGAAAATTATTGAATTTAGAACATATCGTTCGTGGGCTACAATATTGGCATATCTCCAAAAATGAAGTTTCAAATGAAGCGTTTAAAGCTTAAGTGGTGGTTGACTTACTGGTATCATGCGCTTAATTGGTGATTTAAGAGGTAGGCATTACGAAAAGCCTCCATAGGAATTCTCTCAATAATAAAAAAAGTGTAAAATTCTTAAAATGAGCCTCATAACTTAAAATTCGTATTTTTCGAGTTGTGCCGGTGTTGCATCGAACGAACTATATGTTATATATAAGATTTATATTTGCATTTTGACAGAGATCAACGTATGGCAAACCTTCACAAACATAAGAAACACTATATTTTTGAAATGATACTCTAAACGTGATATGGTGCAGTCTCTAGAACATTATATTTTTGTCATCTTTCTCGTTTAAAAAGCAATCATTACTCTCCAACCGCAAAGAGAGGCCGCCCAACCGATAGTAAGCCACGTCTTCCTAGAACGCAAGTTCCAGTTTATCGCTGCAGAGCGCGCGAAAGCGAGCGACGGAGGCGCTTCGGGATTAGTAACGACCTCGACCCGCGCGCTTCGCGAGGCTCAACGACGTACTAACGGCGCATCCTAACAGCCTTAACCATCAACGTGGCGGAGATAGCAATACGTGAGAGGCGATGAAGGTAGCGCTGGGGAGTACTTGGCGCTGAGAGCAATGGAACTTTAGATCAGGCCTCCGCTCCGATCACTCCTGCTCACGCTACCTTCCCCAATCACCTCTCGCCGCTACCTACCTACGCGTCATCTCAATCCCTTTAATCCACATGAGTCTGTTGAAGAAAAAGTGTTTCAGTGAATTCATTTAAGGCAATGGCAGAATTATGGACACTCTGATTTAGTTATAGAGACAGAGTAACAGATTCTCACTGACTCATTCACTAAATTCACTCTCATTGGTCAAAGAGTGTAATCCCTGAAAAGTGACTAAGTAGAGTAATGACCGTTGTGGTGATGGGGTAACATTCTAATTTCATCGTAAACATTGCAACAGGTTGAGCAATGAAGGCAGTGAAGAAGCTGTAAGTAGGTTAAATGTATCATGGGGAGGAATGAAAAGTTCGCTGAGAAAAATACGTTTTGCAGCAAAAAGATTCCTGTATGCAGTATTCAGACAATTACTGAAAATCGACACAACAGGTATTTAGTTTTCAAGAGCAACATGGCTCATTAATAACTGTATATGTAATTCACTTAAATAGGAATCAATTCAGCCAGCATAGTTATCCAAATTGCTTAAATACGCTCCGTGATGTCACGGAAGTTAAGCAACTCGAGAACACCACGGACTCCTGGATGGATGACCGTCTGCTAAGAGGTAACTCCGGTTGCTAAGAGGACTTGGCCGAAGGGATAAAAGACGGTGACTGCGACGTAACAAGACAAAAGATAAGCCAATTTTATGTGAGTTATATATTGCCTCTTAGTGTAGAAGCAACAAGAGTTTTAGCAATTAGTAGTGTATAAATTTCGTTAATAAAGATATCTCTGCAGATTATAAGATAATGAAATGAAAACTCACCACTTTGTGACACTATAGCAGAAGACACATGTTCGAAGTCTGGAATCGGCTATTATTTAAACATTAGGCGCTACACGTAGTGAAAATTGAGACGAAAACGGACGAAGAAGTGATCAATCTGCACGTAGAGAATTATACCTACAGTAATAAGTATGATAAGACACAGTTCGAACATGGGTGAGAGGGTGAAGAGGCAAGCTTGCAGAAATAATTGGCAATAACAGTAAGAGAAGAGATAAATGGTCATGGAGTGACAAAAATAAAGACTTTACAATACTTCCTAATCACTGCGAATCATACCAATCTCTGAGAAGATACATAAATGGTTTACATGTGTTTACGAGTAACACCAAAATGCTGTCATTATTCAGTGCCATTGGCTTCCTCGGAGGCCCAGAGCGCTGGGCGGCGGGGGGGGGGGGGAGACAGGGGTCGGGCGGAGAAGGCGGAGGGTGGGGCGGGCGATTCCGTGTAAAGCCGGGAGACGGCACGTCCCGCGGGCGCCCGCATCGACACAAATCAAGGCAGAGCCGAACATCGGCGCTTAGTGCGTCGGCGCATGCGACGCGCGCCCGCGGAGGCGCTCGCCCGGGGAATTATGGGAGCGGCGGGCTCTAATCTCCCGCCCCGCTGCGCTTCCCCGCCCCCTCGCTGCGCCACCTTGCCCCTCCCCGACCCGCCCGTCCCCGCCATGCTCCATCCCATCCCATCCCTTCCCGTCCCGTCTCAGACCGCTCCACCCATCCAGGCAGTTCCGTCAGTTCCTTTCAGGCCCGTTAGACTGCCCCGCCCATCCAGGCACTCCCATTAGTCTCAACCAGTCCCGTCAGTCCCTTTCATGCCCGTCAGACCGCCCCGCGCATCCAGGCACTCCCATTAACCTCGACCAGTCCCTTTCAAGCCCGTCAGACCGCCCCGCGCATCCAGGCACTACCATTAGTCTCGACCAGTCCCGTCAGTCCCTTTCAAACCCATTAGACCATGTAGTCCTCTCAGTCCATTCCAGTCCCGTCAGTCTACTGCAGTGCCTCCCCGCTTCGCCTCCCCTTCGTTCTATCCCGCTGTTCGACGCTCAGGCCTGTCCCCCTTCGTCCCGTCCCAATTAGTGTCACGCCGCCCCGCCTTCCGCCGCACTCTCTCGTCCAAACAATCACTAGCGTCCCTGCAACTAGAGCTTGGCATCCTTCCCCGCCCCCATCCCTGATCTCCCGTCTTCAGCCACCTCCCTCTCTCCCCTGTTCTTCACGCAGGCGCCCCGTCACCCACCTCATCTCCGTCCCCCGCCTCTCCCAGCACCCACTTCTCCCGGCCGTCTCCCCGCACCAAGCGCCCGCGCGAGCGTCACATCAGCTCTCCTTCTACGAATCAATGCCCGGGAGAGAGCGCGATTATTTATTTGCGATATGGGCATAATGTCCCGCGGCAGCAGTCATTGCAGGCGCACCCCGAACGTATGCAGAGCGGCTGAAAGATAACGATTGCGATAATGAACCTGAACGGCAATAGTTCAGAAGAGGGGAATAGTGAATGACGAAGTGATATGGAAATGTGCTTAAATGGGATGTGGACTTGAAAGGCTTAACAAACCTATTGGGATGCTATGTAGAATACAAAGGATTTCCAGAGAATGCGTTGAAAGATACTCCCCCAAGGGTTGCAGAACGTTATTTACAGCAATGGCTTATAGCTCTATAAACCAAAATTTCTAATTAATGTACCCACAAGTAACCCCATTTAATCATTATTCAAGGATGCAATCTTGATTTTGATAGCATAACAGATAATAACTGCATTGCAAAGGGAAACGTAACAATTTTACAATTCATTAGAATTCCAAAATTAAGAAAATGTAAGGAAGTAATTTTAAATATTCTTTCATCGTAGACTGAATCACATATCTTCCGTCATTTCAGTTCGTATTTTTCGTCGAATAAAGTCATGTGAAATGAATGCATCTCTCATCCATTATTTGTTGTAAATGTGTAATCCATGTTTCAAATTGTGTTTACAAAAAAACATATATTTATAGCTTCATTATATCGTAAGCAAAAGTTCAATTTTAGCTTTTCGAAGAAATTTAAATTAAAATTTCATCACAGTTCCCGCACTTGCAGTCGTGAATCCACTAATCGATAATCAGCGGACGTTGTGCTACTCTGCGCCATCCATTTGCTTGGTGGACGCTACCGTTCTTTCGGAGCCTTATCCGGTAATCCGTCCTCACTTGCAGCGCCCCCACCAGGTTCTCCGCGTTGTCCACCCGTTCCCTCATCCCTCCCACCCTGCCAGCCCCGCAACCGCCGCTCCCGCCACCACCATCGCCATCGCCGCCGGCCCCGCCCCCACTGCTGGCAGCGCCGATGCTCCCTCACCCCTCCACTTCCGGTGCCGCTGGCGCCGTTCGCTGCCTGCGGTCGAAATGCAAACCCTGCGCGCGCGCGGCGAGGGGTGCAACGAGCCGACGACGCGGCCGTAAGCGGATTAGAGCGGAGGCGGTGACGGCGGCGGCCACGCGAGCTGATCACGCTCCGGCTTACCGGCCGCCGCCACCTCCCACCCCCGGCCCCCGCCCCCGCCCCCGCCCCGCGCCTCCGCCTCCGCTGGAGCCGCTCGCGCTCATTAGCTGCAGCCGAGGGCGCCGCCGCGCCGCGCGCGAGGCGGGTTCGCCCCCCCCCCCCCGGCGGAGACGCCCGCGAGCGCGCGCGCGCGAATATGGTAAACGAGTGCTGCGCCACGACGCCATGTATTACGCCGGTGAATAAGCGGAGCGAGGAGCATTTAAGCAAAGAAGGCTCCATTACGTGCACAGCGCCAATAATTGAAATACGAATTATTTTCTTCTTTAAATAATCGTGAAAGGAATTAAAGGATGTTCATCATGTGCAGTTACGACGTTTGTAAATCTTAATATACTATTAAGACAAAAATACGAGAGCACATAAAATTTGCTCAATGCTAGATTCAGATAATTAATGTAGAGGTTGCCATTCATCATAAAATTTTATCTCGCAAGATGGTTGAACTATTTACTTCTCAATCTCGATTTTTTCTGCCACCTCTATTTCCTTTTTAACTTTCTCGCCTACTGCTCACTTAGTTTAGAGAAAGTATTCTCATGCTGCGGGGGAAAACGGCGCATGTTCGGCACAAAAACTCTTATTTCTAGCACTGGAGACGAAAAAGAGCATGAAGCCTATTTTTATATAGTACTTTACTATTCCTACCACGTTGTGTGCTCAGATCCCATGTTTGGTGGGTACTTGATACCAAAAAATTGACGGCAAAACGTCTGTCCGCCGTTTGTCTGTCCGTTCGTCTCCGCCGTTTGTCCGCCGTTTGTCCGCCGTTTGTCCGCCGTTTGTCTGTCCGTCTGTCTGTATATTTGCTGTCTGTCTTATTGTGAACAACGCTACCGGCTAAACCGAAGCATAATTTTCACCAAAATGGATATTCCTCGATCTACCTGACTGATGTGGCGGCACCTTGAATTTGAAAAAGAAATTTTGATTTAGCGGGATTCTTTACATGAAGCCTCAACAATATTTTCAAAATTTTCGCAAAAATGACTTCAAATTTTTTTCTTTAATTTTTCCCCTCTAATAGAGCAAGATACCTAAAGAAATGGCGTAAGTTGCATTTTCGTTACACACTCTGAATTTTTTGAAAATTGCATAAACTATTTTTTCGGATATGAGTTGTTTTGCCTATTTTGCGAGAAAAACACAATTTTTAAACTTTAAACAATTACTTTCTTAAAAACGGCTCCAATTTTTGCCTTTAAATTTCTTCCTCTCATGTAGCATAGAAAGGTAATTAAAGTGGTGCTGGACGAACGCTCGGCACAGTTTCTCTTATGTAGACTCGTGTGAAAGGAAATACATTTAAGAAGCGTAATAAATTTAACTTAACTCTTACTCTTCTTTTATTTTAAGAAGTTTCGATCGCTGATTATTGCATTTCAAAATTACTTCAGCTTACTTCAGTGCAATCAAGGCAAGCTTGTATAAAATTATCCTTGCTTTTCTGTATAATGTACTGCAAATTCTACAACAGTTCAATTTATTCATGTTTGTTACACTTGTAAAAGTAAGAAATGACTACTCTTCCTGATTATCAAAGTAAATGGAAATATGCACCACAGATGCTTAGTTAGAATTGCTTGAATGGAACTTTTTAGGATTCGTTGTAATTGAATGTGAATTGAACTTCGTTAGAATAGGTTTTAACTGACTTGTTAGTGGTGCAGAAATTACAATTTTTCAATATTACGTCGTAACTATTTTTAATAATACCAAAAAGTATATGCTGTTTTAACACCTCGTGTTGGCACTACGGATATGATAAGTTCATTATACATACTTTGCCATTACGCATATGGGTGGAGCTATTTTTAAACAAAAACGGAGTAATTTATAGTGAATAAATTGGTATCCTTGTAAGATATAAAATACTTTTATAAAATTGGTGAAAGGTTTTGCTACAAAATCTTACTTTACGTTCCTCATTTTATATTGTAAAAAAATTTTACATTGGAAATTTAATGCGCCATTTTATGGAAATATTAAAATCCAGCATTTGTCTTTATTGAATAAATTGGGTCGTAACATTACAGAAATGTTCCCTTCACCGTATCATAAATGAGTGTCATGAAATCTAGAAACTTCTTTTACTACTTAAAATCCGAGTGGGTTTGCAGAGAACGTCATTCGCTAGGATCTATGAGGTTGTGCGGGAGAGACAGCATCATAGGCAGACTCTGCGGAAGGTCGCAACAGGACGACCGTAAAGTTGGGATCTATTCCTAGAACTAACTGCCCGGTGACTGCCCAACAACCAAGTAGATACTGGCTCTGGCCAAAGAAGCCTACAGTCCTTCGCTAAGGTTTAATCGAAACTCATGTTCGTCTATTTCTGTTCTCTTAAAAGTATACCGTTTTCTTATAGTATGGTATTCAGTCAAGAGGTGTCGTAATTACTGACAAATATATCTGAAAATGTTGGTGTTAAATTTCATTTTTTTAAGAAACTAATAGAACATAATAAAACAATGTAAAATGTCTGGTATCGTTAAAATTGAATCCAATTCTCGATTGGTCTTAATATGAAAGTACATATAAGTATAAAATATATAACTTAAATAAGGTATATACAAAAAGATAAATAAACTTTTACAAGTATACAATTCATCAGTGGATTTATTGCATTCTATGATAAGAGTAAACGAAAATGTGATTTGTCTCATCGTTTTGAAAAGCAACCCTTTGCAGTGCTGCTAATCAATTAATACTAAAATTTACCAATGCACTTTCAAGAAGTCGAAAAAAAAAACGGTTCACACGATCCTCGTGTATTCGAAGGCAAAGGACAGATGTCTGGTGCGGTGTTGAGTTCCATCCCTCTGGAGGGGGCGTTTTGGGCAGATTTACTGTTCCACTGCGCGACCACCCCAGCTCCTCGGGGCCCACCGCCAGACAGAGGTTTCCGCCGTCCCAGAGCACCATAATTCCAGCTTATGCACGCCGCCGCCGCCGGCAGATAAATTCGACTTTCGACTTAGCACATGGCACTTATTTACGAGGGTACGTGTCAACACGAGCAGTATATTGCGCGGCGAAAGACCCGTTCACAACCGCAAGTATATTCTCTCTCGGCGAATCGTATAAGGCACGCTGTTATATTAACTCAGGCTCCGTCGTGTCGGTTCAGAGCTTGTAAGCGCTGGCGTGTTGCTGATACGAAAATTGAGGTAAGGGGAAGTAACTATAAAACAATCATGCGTTTCTTATTATAGATCAACAAAAGATTTTGACCTGAAAATATTTTTGTAATTGTTTTAAAAAATGTCTGCGTTAGTGTTTGAAATTACTATCTAGGGAAAATGTATGTAGTTTATTTTATTTCCTCTCTATAAACAGATCTCCGCTTATAATATTTTTTTAATTATATCGCGTCTTTTTTAAGTATTCCGTCATGATCTTTACTATTATTTATTATATTATATTATACTTCAGCATTAATGGTTTATGATATTAAACGTTTCTTTCAGTAAAGAGTATTATATTTATCACTTTTCATGCATTTTTGGTTTCTCTTAATTAATAGTTTCTGAGTCAGTTTTAAGTAAAATTGTGTAAAAGGACCCTGGAAGTGCGGAAAACGAATACCAAAATGGCTAATGTACTGGAGTCCTAACTTCCTGTAACCCTAAGCAGATATTCATGCAGTACAAAGTTCAAAGGGTAAACAAATGTATAATTTTCAATAAAAATATTATCTTTGATAGACATCACTCTCTCATCAGCAGATAATTTCATAACATTTTAACTTAAAAATTCATAATGTTGAAAATATTTTGCTAAATGTTAAAATTGGAAAATTAATTAAATAAAGTCAAGGGAGGATTAATAACTTGCTCTCGTATTCTTTTCTTTACTTTTTATCAATTTCTACAGCGGTTTTTCAAAAGTAAATTCTGTCATCCAAGTACTTTTGAGAAGAAAAAAGCTCCAGTTACGTTTGTTACAATGCAATTTCCTGTCTGCATCTGCTCGTCGAAAGGATTCCTCAGCCCGGAACACACACAAAGGCATCGCCAGGCTTTCTGGCGGTTCCTCCCAGGAACAAGCAGAAGAAATTAACGGCTCGCGCCTTTGCCGCGGCATCCGCACCATCCCCCAACCACCCGCTCCGCAGAAATTGTGATCATTATTTCTACTTCATAAACCCATTAGACGTAAGATGATACATTCTCCGTCTCGGAAGCAAAATGATTTCACTCAAAAAAGAATTTCTTCTCTAAACCTATTTAGTTCGAATCAAGAGGGCTTGAGCGGGCTTAATTTAATATGTTCATTTCCTTCCGCGCGTGTTCTTTGAAGGATTCGTGAGAGATTTTATTGATGAAAGGAGGATTTTGCTTCTCTAAGGCGGGTAGCGCAAGTTGTCAATGCAACGAGAAGACGTTGCCAGACGCTCATTTTGGTACTTCTAGTTTTAATTTCGAGTCGTAAAAAAGCAGTGAAATTTTCCAAGCAGGGTTATTGTACGAGTTGCACGGCCACGGAGAGGAGACGTAAAGCAGCATATGGGCAACGCGTGTGACGGTGGAACCAACAGTTACTAGGACGACCGTAATCTCAGTTTAGGAGGAGCAACAGCTTGGGGAGGCCTCTCGCACAGAGTTGTCGTGTGGGGGAGGGGGAGGCCAACTCCATAGTTGGCCCCGTTAAAGGCGCCGCCGCTGCGATGCAAAGCACTCTAGCTACGGAATTCGTTGGTGCTCCGATGTGTTCTTGTTTCTTGTTTATTTATTTAATACAAGAGTATCCAGAAGGCTAATATTATATATTCATTATTTATACAACAAATTGTATAAACAATAATTAATATTAAACACCATCACTTTTTACTAACAATCTTACCTCCATCCTAAACATTCTTATATTTTCTACCTTTTTTAATTTTTCAGGAAAGCTGTTATACATTATACACCATAACAGAACTAACATTTCCCGTTTCCCTCAGGAAATCCATTTTAATGACATCTATTTTCATGTATTGAATTATACTCATCATAATTATACTCTATTCTTCACTAAAATAATTTGTTGACAAATCATGGCCAGTCTTATAAATAAATTTTAAAACATCAATAACGATTTTGATTTCCAGTTTTAAAATATTCAATTCCACATACATACTCCTAACACTTTCCGATCTACCTTTATTTAACACAAGTCTTAATCCTCCTATTTAAAACGTTATGTATTCTTACAATATCAGATTTACAAGACTGATATAGAACTATTGGACAATATTTAATATGAGGAAGAAACGTACTTTTCAGTAATATTTCCTTTGCCTAGTTTGTTATTTTTTTAATTTCCTCAACATTATTTTTTTTTAATTTGTAATTAGAACATTTAATTGCTATAAACGAAAATGAACTTCAAAATAATGCTCTTATATTGAGAATTATCAAAATCTCTATCAAAAAGAGTAATGACTTTAAAACAAATTACCCATCAAATCAAAAAAATGTCTCTACCATTCAACGTCGAAATAAGTAAGCCATTTAAAATACATTGGCTGCGACTGGAGCTACGAATACGGAAACGACATTGATATCAATCTCCATGGGTTCCAAAAAATGTGCGGGGCAATGCGCCGGGCCGCCTTCTTGAAGAAGACCCGAAGATAGACGCAACACAAAATGTACAAAGTGATGGCAGTATCAGTTTTACTGTACGGGAGCGAGCCATGGGCATTGACGAGAGAGAAAAGTAGTAACATCAAGCTTCCGAAATGAGATTTCTCAGAGCAGTAAAAGGCTGTAGCTTCTGGACCAGTTGAGAAACGAAAGAATCTGAAACAACCTCAACATTTTCTCCATAATAGACAAAATAAAGGAGAAACGATGAACGTGGACACAAAGGATGGAAGATGATAGGCTCACAAAAGTGGCCTATCATTTTCGACCAGCTGGAAAAGGAGATCCTGGTCGACCAAGACAACGATGAAGCGACGCCAGAACTGACCGTCTGGTCTATACTGTGAAAGGAAGAAGAATAAGATCATCCAAATGACAATCAAACTTTGCCTTCTCATCCAAAACCACCCTAAAATACTTAAATCTCTCTACTCATTCACTATTTTAATTTTCACCTATATCAATTTTTCTTACCTTTAGTTAATCCTTTGGATCTTTCCAAAGCCATGTATTTTGTCTTCACTTTTCACATTGTCAACACTTTTTTTTTTACAAAATAGTTCCTAACACTTTTTACACTAAATATTTCATTACTAGCTCATTTATAACTTCAGTAATATTGTAACCAATAAACTATAAAATATCATTAGCAAGCAATCTTATTGTACCTCAAGATACTACACACGGTAACTCATTAATAAATAAATAATGAAGGACTTAACCTGTGGCACTCCGTGCTTCATACACAAAGCAAAGCTGCCATACAGCACTCTCTGACGATTTTCAAATACATTTCTCTCCAGTCATTTGTGCAACCCGCAAGGCGGTTCAAACAGTTACTAGCACAACATAATTTCAATTTAGGAGAAGCAACAGATTGGGGGAGACCTCTCGCAGGGAGTTAGTGAAAGGGGCAGGGGATCTATTGGGGATGGGAACTAGACGCACGTCATATGATTATCGTTGTAAGAATTTATATACTTTTTTTTAATTTAAAGATTCCCCGCGAAATATTTTATTTGAAGACTGGACGATTCAAGCTAAGAATTGCCTAGTTTGATGACCGTGTATCATGATGTTTATGATCAGAATCATGATTGGTTTGAAGCATTCTGAATAGTATATTGTCTCTATTATATGGAAATGTGAATTTAAACACTACTGAACGGGTTGTTCTTGCTAGGAAAATATTAATAAACACTTATTTCACTCGTGTGTGAATGTTAAAGTATCTTTCGTAAATGTAAAAATATAAAGATTTAACCAGGCCTCTTTCTTCATTGTAATTCGTTTATCTGAGAAATGTCAAAGATCTCTTGATCTTTTAATTATCTACGAAGTATAAAACATTTCTTTTATATAAGTACACTTGGAAAAATGTGATTTCTGCAACGGATCTTCAGAAAAAGAATTCAAGAAATAACGAAAGTGTAGAAACAATAATTGGGCTAAAGCTTGATTCCATAGGTTCAGCAAAGAACATTGCAAATGAGGAAATAATAGACAGAAAAATCTTGCACTTTACTTCTTTTCAGCCTGTTTATCTTTACAGCCGACGAAAAAACTACACCAATAAATTCATCTTTGGCACTTCAATTTAATTGGTTGTGAATTTTGATCCATATAGTCTCTTTACTCTAATTAGACGCATACAAAAATTTAAGATTCCATTCATCCCATCGGATGAGCATGTTAATTCAATACTTTCCTTGCGTCAGGCAATGGAAGCAGCTATTAAGGAGCACATAAACCCTTGTCATCTTTAACGCGCCGCCCTGTAGCGAGCCGGCTGCGCGGAAAGCGTTATTTTTGGTGAATGGCGGAAATATTCGCGGAGGCGCCTGGTTGAACGGCGGTGCTTAACGACAACTGTTAACCGTTGGTTTAACGGCGAGATCAGATGATCACGATCATCAAGACTTGCAACGGCTGGCGTCACCGTGAGTGTTAACAGTTTTAAACGCAGTTAGGTTCAGTGCTCGTTAGACGCGCAAATGAAATTTCGCCATTTTGCCGCCGCCATGCGACGGCGCAGGCACCGCCTCGCCGCTGAGGAAATCTCGTTATTACTTTCCGCTGTATTAACGTTAGGCTTCTCCCGCGCCCGCCCCTCGCCCGCCTCACCCTGCCTTGCCTCCGATCGCTCTTCCGCGCTGGGGCGGAGCGGCGAGGGGCGTGGCTTGGGGCGCGCGACGGGTAGCATGGCGTGCAACGTGACACGGGGTGTCCGAAGGGTGGTATGGTGAAGCAGAAATGTTATGGGGCAGTGGCATGAAGCGGGTCATGGGATACCAGAAGGGTGGCAGGATGAGGCAGAAGTGTTATGGGGCGGTGTCATGAAGTAGGACATGGGCTGAATGAAGGGTGGTAGGATAAGGCAGAAGTGTTATGGGACGGTGGTATGAGGCGGGACATGAGGAGCCTGAGGGTATTGGAAGGGTGAAAGGGGCGGCGACGTAAGACGAGTATCGACAATCGAGAAGTGGAGCAGTGGAAGAGTAGAGTGGCGAAGTGAGTTAGATAAGGCTTAAATTTGCTGTTACTTGAACAGTTATGGAATGGAAGCGGATGTTCCGTAGTTGGGACTTCGGGTGACAAGGGTTAAGGAATGAGGGGGCTGAAGGTGCCGGCAGGGCGAGGGGAAACAATGAGAACGTGGGGACAGCTCAGTTATCCAATCGTTTCTTCTATAACATCGTTGACCGCGAAGCTCGAGAATTTGTATCCCAACCGGGCCAACTTTAGATCTGAACTGGATCTGAATTAAATCCAATCGTTGTTAGGATCAGAATTCTAGTGGAAAGCCACAGATTAGTAGTTGCATCAGAAGCAGTATCAGAAGAATGCCGAAGCAATCCCGAACAAAAGAGCTCCATATCTTTGCTTTCTCTTCCTTGACACGTCTCATTCAATCAACTCAACACTTACATTCAATTACACGATCACATGTCTGGAAACGAGTTGGAAGCTTGGAGCTTGTGACGTCTGAGATGGAACCTCACCAGGCGACGTATTTGAAGGGCGCAAACCGTCGTGTATGTCGGTGCATATCGTAGCAGGACGTTGGAACGGGCGAGGAGCTCTGCCGCCTCTCATGATATAACGTACACTACACTTACAGGAGTACAGATCTCAGCATTTTGGTTGGTTAGTGATTACTGTCGCGTCAACAGCGTAGGTCATTAGTCCCATAAGTGTAGTGCATGTTTTCCCCCGGGATATGGCGGTGATCTTCCTCTGCTGGATGGCGAGATCCGGCGCCGACCTAGCGTCGACTAGTGGGGTTTCCCCCTAACCAGGACTCTCCCACCAGGGAGAGTGCCAGGGCACCGCCCCAGCCGGGACAAGCTCTAAGCTCCCGACCGGTCTCCCGGAATATGTGGTAGTGTAGTGCATGTTTGTGTGTGTGTGTGTGTGTGTAAGGGGAGAGGATAGGACAAGGAAGAGGAAGGAAAGATCGCGCGCGGCCCGTGGCCCGTTTGGTCAGGACTCGAACCTAGGACCTCTCGGTCAGCGGCGCTCCAGTGACATCGGTTGATGCACTGAGAGCACTTGACCTCCCCGGAATCAGTCCGATTCTTTGACGAAGGGGGTGCCCTACATGGCGGTGACTGTTGGGGTGGCAAGGGCGGTGGCGGCGGCGGAGTGGAAGACCGGCGCCTGGAGGCGGTGGCTCGGAGCCGCTCCGGGGGGAGTGAGGATGACGCGGCGCTGCGAGAGCCGAGCGGTGAGGCGAAGATCCTGCGGGGCACGGGGAGGAGTTTGCAAAGTGACTACAGTGCTGTATGTATCCCGACTTAAACCAGTTAGTGTGTCGTCTATATGAATATGCGTCTCGTACGATCCGGACAAGTTGGATGAATAGTTAAACTGGGGGCTTGTACTCTGCGAAGTTCAGATCGACTTTCCAGTCTCTAGGTGTATTTAAGTCGCCTGTGAGCAATAAGATGTTTACATACCTTATGAAGATTGATGCAAATAAGTCGTGAGACTTCGAAAGCATTACTCCTTCTGAAGCAATAATAAAACTGCAAAGACTGATCTCGTGCTACAGCTGGAATAACGTATATTGTAGCGTCTCCGCGGCTAAAGCTCCGGTGTCTAGGTAATACTAGTAGGATGTGTCATTTACGGTTTATTTTATAAATTTCAGGTAAACATCGGACCAATTCCTTCAAAGCGGACCTGGGGCGTGCGAGATCTTGTCTTTCGCCACCTGTTTCTCATTCCCCGGTCGACCCTGTGGTTGGTATATCCTAATACTTGGCGGGGATGATGAGGGCGCGAAACAATCGATTTTCCTCCCTAAATAAAATTAATTTGCTATACAGTTTATGATTTTGGTTGTTAGAAACATCAGGTAGTCAGATACTTTGAATCAGCTCTTCTGAAAGTGTTAGTATAGTTTGGCCTTTTTAATAGAATGCTTATAAAAGTCATTTCTTCGACAGAAATCATTGAGAAAAAGAACGTTACTCAATTAAACAAACATCTTGCAAAAATCCAACTGCATTTGTAAAAAATGTAAATAAAAATGGTGTATTACTGGTATTAATATTGGTTTGTCAATAATGAATACTTTTTTCTAATAAGTGTATTTTACGAACGGAGCGTTGCTTTACATCCTATGCGCCATTAGCGCATTGCAAACAACTTGCTTTGACAAAGATTCCAACAGATCCTAATATTCTTCAATTATTTGTTGGATATTTATGGAAAGGAGACTGATTCACATTGAATTAGTAAGTAAAGTACCTTCAATTGTTTTCTTCAAATACGGTCCTGACAATCTGTTCTTTGCCATGCATTAAATCCACTAAATTAAATGCAATCGATTCGATTTATTTTGCCCATGCCTACTGAATTCGATAAAAATGGAACAAAATAATGAAATGTAAATGACAGATTTTGTTTTAAATCAGGATTTCACAGTTTTACTTGTGACGAAACGCCCTACAATTAAACACACTCTGATTATCCTCATTCAGTTCTTAAAGTCAACTTAGAAAGCAGCAGTCGCCGGCGTCGCCTTCACCCTCGTTCTGCGCGAACGGTTCGGCGGAGAGGTAGCCGTTGCACAGAGGAACGGTCACTACTGAGAATTATTTCCTTTAAAGACGGTTTTGTTAGTTCGCGACGAACACACTCCATCATAATACAAGGATAAATATTTAGATCTAGCTGTACCCGTAATGTCGTTTGCATGAAGACTTGCATTTATTTAGATAAGTTAATTAAAAATATGTAGAAATAAATTGTGAAAATAATTGTGTTACTTGTTTTATATTAATACTGCAAAGAAATCTGCAGTAAAGCTTCTTCATATACTATGTTTTCGGTTTATGTTCGGAAGTAAGGCAATACTTTAGGAAATCACTCACTCGAGAGTATGTTACACACATATTACTAAAAGAAATTTTATATAAATCTACGCCTACTCTCAGAAACGTATGCCCTTGCGCTTAAATGATTTTCATTGAAAATCAAAATTTATCGCATTTGAAGCACTTCCACTGACAAACGCAGTAATGTATACAAATTGCAACGCATGATTTATTAGTAGTGTGTGGACACCAGGTTGACAAACAGACGGACGGACGTTTTGAAAGAAAACAAATCAAAAAACCTTTTTCCGGTATCAGGGGACCCCAAAACGCGTATTTTCGTTGAATTCTTGAAATCAATTTTCCGCAGCATTACAAAACTTCCTCTATACAACGTATATTACTCGTATATACGTATGTATACGAGAAAGCAAAAATATAATTAGTGGTGTATTCCTATTGTTGTTTGTTTTCGATTTTACAGGATCTTGCTACATCATCCTCTAAGTTGAAATGTATATTCTTTGTTTAGTTTTTCGGTGCATATCCAAATATTTTATCGGTCAATAGGGCCGCGAATAGTGTGGAAAGAATTATCAACATTGCTTCTGATGTACTTATTTATCTGCCATTTTGATGAGTAGTAATCTCATCATTCTGATTTTCAAAACCTGGTACTGTCAAACAGAAACATTTGTTAACATATACGCGTATTTACACTCATCGTCGTAAAAAAAAAGCTGTCCCCTGAAGGACCCACCTGATCCATTGCAAACTCGGTGGGTATTGTGCACATTATTTGCTAAGCCAATGTTTCGTTTTCACAGCCAGCCGCACACTGGGGGGTCGGGGGTAGGGGTATGACCTCCGACGTTGATATGAGGGACTCAAACGGTCATTGCCACACCGGGCAGCGTCGCCAGAGCGTCACCTGCACGTCCACTATGCCTATGCGACGCGTTCGAAAGCCGGTTGTCCAGTGAGACGAGTTCGAGAGGGGCCGCACCGTGGGTCTGCGGGTGGCTGGTTGGTCCTGTCGCTGTATTGCCGCCACACGTACGGACACCACCATCGCTCACTGTTGGCGGCAATGGATTGAGGAAGGCACTCACACACACACACACACACACACACGATGCAGGATCTGGACGTTCGCCACGCATCACGAGGTGGGAGGACTGACGGAATGACCACCACGTGTGAACAGATCCAACGGTAGGTGTTATTGAGCGGACTGCGCAGCCTGCTTTGTCACATCCTGAAAATGCCAGTAGCACTGGCAGGCGGTTGCACAACGCAGGGCTCGCCGCACGCCGACCGTTACGTCTGCCGCTCACACCCTAGCAACGTCGCTACAGACTCGCCTGGTGTCGGGAACGACGGACCTGGGGCCATGCAGACTGGCAGTGGATTATCTTCAGCGACGAGTCCCGCTTCTGCCTTGATGGCGACGACCACCCGGTCCGTGTTTGCAGGCGCAGTGGGGAGCGCCACGACGAGCGATTCGTATCACATTTTCCGCCAGCCTGGTGTGATGATATGGGACGCAATATCCTATGGTGCCTGTTCACCGTTAGTATTCCTCGAGGGAATCGTGAGAGACGCACCGTCAGAATCTCCATCCGGTGGCTCTGCCGTTTGTGAACTCCCTCGCCCATGCTCTATTCCAACAGGACAACGCGCGTCCGCGTACCACAGCCATCTCCCGAGCACGCCTTGCAGCCGCGGCTTCTCTGCCACGGCTAGCCATATCGCCAGACCTCTTCCCGATCGAGAATGTTTGGGGTGCTATGGAGCATGCGATCAGAACCCAACAACTACCCACTAATCTACAATTACTGCGCACACAGATGCAAGCTGCAGGGGATGGACTAGCACAGGACTCCCTTCGAGACCTATACACCTCTATGGCGCGATATCTGGACGCATGTATTCACCAACATGGCGGCCCCACGCCATAATAACCCTGTACCGCTTGTGGCCGTGTAGCGCAAAAATGTTGGTCCTGCAAATGTAAAAGTGTATGCGTAGTACTACCTGCCTGCCAACAATGATCGCAATCCACCTTGTCCTTCTGGATTCGGGACGCAATTCATCTTTGGGGAATCTGGACGAGAGGCGGTTTAGATGAGGGTTAGTGGTTTCCTACTGAGAATGTCAGCTGGAAAGGGAGGGTAGGAAGCTTGTTGAAGAATATTTCGGAGAGGCGAGCGATGTGCTGCCTGCCTGGAGAGAATTTCAGGTGGCTGTGTATTTGTATATTTGAAATGCACCATGGGACATTTGAAGCTATGCAGAGGACTTTATTTTGTACAATTTTCATTTGTTTCGTTGTTGAGGGGGCTGTATTTCCTCATATCGGGGCTGCGTACGCGATTGCGGAGAGGACTAGCAATTTATATCGGTGTAAGGAGGTCATTCGATTATGGGATGACTTTCTATTAATAAGAAGATTGACTTGTCATAGAGATCAATAGGCTAGGTTTGGGCACGAACGGATACGGGCATTCCAAGTTAGACCAGGCCCTACTGGACCTGGTCTAACTTCATTCAGTAGGGTTCCTATATAGGGTATAGATGTGATATGCTCTGCCCATTTGAAGGGAATAGATGGTTGATAGACGGGGGCAGGTGAAAACCTCTGATAAAAAGATTCAAGGCAGAAGGTGTAACAATGACCTAATGCCATCAGCCACTATCCAAAAATCGTGGTATAGTGGCGGTCCAATGATCGAAATTCAATCATTAAATTTTTAATTTTTAACGTTATTGGGGTTCATATTTACAGGCTTGAAACCACATTTAAAGGATCTAAAATGCATATTTTCAGAGTTAGATAAAATGTACGATAGTAGTGTATGGCGAAGGGTTACATCTTCTGCGCGATATATTATCAATTTCGCAGTTACATTGTATGAAGAGTAACTGTTGTCATCGGGCCCCGACAAACGGTGTATTTTCGGTAGAAACACTCTTATTGCCGAGACATGATATCGAAAAAGTGAATCAATCTTGTTCCGATACATAGTAAATTACTTCCTCTGACACGTTGTATAGGCCGAATTCGTGTTTTGTGGACCTTTGATACCGAAAAATTTATAGACGGTAAAATGTGAGCAGATGATTTTCTCCCCCATACGTCACATACAGTTTTTGACTGTTTTTGACTAAATAAATAATTACACATTTGTCTCTCCGTCCACCTGCCGTCCGTCTATGGCGTCTAGTGTCTTAACCTAGCGTCTAGCGCCTAAACCTAACAGTCATTTTTTTCAAAATTGTTATTCTCCGATCGATCTAAATGAAATCAAGGCATTGCTAGTTTGAAATGGATATTTTGGTTTTTGAGGGTACATTTTCAAACTTTTTCCAAAAAAATGGTCCAAAATGTTTGATTAAACTTTGTCCCCGGAAAGTGAATGCTTATTAGACATGTACGGTTTTTGAAAGGTCTCAATTTCATTCAAATCCTCGATTTTTAGAATATTTCAAAAGTTCAATTTTTTCGGTTTCTTCCTAGAACTAAAATATTGAAGACACATACATTTTTACAAAATAAAATATATTATTTAAAGTCAGATCTTGAAATAAAGTCATGTTCAATTTTCTGAAAATGAGTAATTTTCCGTGAAATGTCGACCATTTTTAAATGTTTGAATAAATATTTTTCTCAAAAACGCTGCCAATTTTTTTTCCTCGTACGTATCTAAGGACGGTACAAAATGTCCTCAAATCTTTCGTTTCTAGAAAACACTATTTTTGAAAATTACAAGAAACTACAAAAACACTTCAAAAATACAAAATTAAAGATAGAGATTTTTGCCATAAATAAAATGTGTTCTGAAACATCTTGCTCATCAAAAACGATCATGTACGGATTTTTTTAAAAAAAAGAGTAGTTTTCGCGCAATTTCTAGTAGAAATCAATGCAAACTATAGAAAGCATATTTTACTTCCTCGCCTTTACGTGCAAGAACAGAAAGTATTGTGAAATCGTGCGCTAGAAAACGGGGAATTTTCGAGAGAAAAAGGTTCTTATCGGGCCCTGGTAACGAAAAAGTTCATAAATCATGATCCTATTTAGTAAATTACTTACTCTAACATCTGGTGTGCCAGAATTTCTTTTGTGGGTACTTAATAGCAAAAATCGATGGACAAAAAACGTCTATCCGTCCGTCCGCCGGCCTGTTTGTCTGTGGTCAATACTAGCGCCCAAACAGTTCAGTAAATGTTTTCCAAAACTGATATTCCCAGAACGATATCAATGAACTCCAGGCTTTGGTAATTTCGAACGAATATTTTGATTTTAGAGGACACTTTACGAGGCCTCAAAACCATTTTCAAAATTTTATTAAAAATGGTTTAATATTTTTATTGTTATACTTTGTTCTGGATTAGTGTGAAGGGCGACTAAGAGAATATTGTAGGCATCGTGTCGTCAAAATCTCTGATTTTTCAAAAATTACAGTTTTTTGAGGGTGTTTCTACACATTTATTATTGAAGATATTTTTTATTTTTATTATTGAAGAGATTTTTTTATTTTATGAAATCTGTGATCTGAAATGAAACGAAGGTATGAGTTGTTTTCGCGAAATTTTGTGCCAAATAGAGGCAATTTTTAACTTTTTTGGACATTTTTTTTCCTTAAATTTTCTTCTAGTACTAATCCAGGAACTATAAAATATGGTACTAGTGCCAATATCGGCGAAATCTCCGTATTTTCAAAAATTATAAAAAGTTAACATTTCAGAACTACAAAATTGAAAATAAAGGGTTTTGCATTGGGCGAAGTCTGTTAAAAAAATAACCTCTTTAAAAAAGATCATGTATCTTTTTGTTGAAAAAAATGAGCAGTTTTCACGTAATATTTGGTTGAAATTAATGCAAATTATAAAAATAACATTTTCTCAGTGATACGTCACTTTTGCTCTACCACTCTCAAAAAAAACCTTCCAATGCGCATGCCCGAACGTGGCCTCTCCCTCCAGCGCTCCTAATATTTACCCGCCTGCCTGCGCTCTTTGTCACAACAGCTCTCCCTCTGTCTTTCTCTCGTGGGTCGCGCGGTAATTCAACACTGCGAGTTTGGTGATAACAAACTGATGAGTGAGGATCAGACGAAATGCAGCTTTCGTGTTGCTACAGTAGGGGTTGTCCAAACGCTCAACAGAAAATAAGCCGTGTCTTGGAGAGTTTCGGTCTCGAGTCCCTGTTTTACCGTGGCTAGTGAGCAGTGACAGTGTGCTTTACACAGTAGCTGCTGTTATTCACAAAAACCCAATTATTACAAATAATTCAAAGTATATCCACTGAAAAACGATAGGTCGTTGATCAAATAATCATTGAACATGGCCACATTCCTCTCCGTCTTCCACCGTACCGTCCAGATCTAAATCCAATAGAACTTGTTTGGGGATTTATAAAAGGGCGCAAGGCAGGAGAAACTATTGGTGCATCCTTAAACGAAAAGGAAATGTTTTGCAGCGAAGCATTTGCACAATACAGTGCTGAACAATGGAAAAAATCCTGCGAGCATGTGTAGGGAATAGAAGCGACAAAATAATTCAGATAATGTGATGGACCAACACAACTATGAATCCGTCATTTCTTTGGACACTCCTGGGCGTGCGAGTTCTTCTGACGACGAGGGCAGTGATGACGAGTGGACGAGTGGCGGTCAGCGTGATCGCTGTCTCTCGCAGTCGCCTCTCCTTGTCGCCTACGCGCTTCCTTATCGCCTAGAGGGGAAATCTCAGATGCCGCAGGGCGGGGACAGCCTCCGAGACTTTACCAAAGGTACGTCCGCCATGATGGTTTTTTTACGAGCGGTTCAGCTATAGGCTCATTTTGAGGACTTAGCAACGAAGTTGCGATTAGGAAAATAACCCGTTTACTTTTCAGTTTTTATCAGTAATCTCTGCGTCTCTAGTCAATGCTCTTCGTTTTTTAAACTACTAACTCACATTGCAGTGGCGGAGACCAGACAAGGAAATTCTAGATGTTTTTAAAAAGCTTTTAAAACTAAAATGTTTACCTCTCGTTCGCTCCAAGATATAACGTTTCAATTGCAACGCAGGCGGAGCAAATACAGACTGTCTTTTCAATATTTGAATAAAAATGACGTAAGGTATTTTTTTGAATACGAGGAACAGTCAATCGATGAACACGTGATATCGAGAGAGTAAGATTTCTTGAAAGACGAAGTCCTGTTCCGTGAAAATTCCACAACGCTTTCATACAGTTCTAAACTAAACAGAATTTATGAAAATTATATACAGGGAAAATAATACAGAGAAAACAGGTAAATTATTTGCTTCTTTTTTGTCATGGTATTTCTTATTTCCACTTTGAGACCTGGTCATTTTTTTCAGAGGTAGAAGCATGGGAGTATTATATCATGTCTAATTCAAAATGTAATTTTACTTATTGTGACTTAATTACTAGGGAAATTTTACGTATTTCTGAGATTACTATTCATATACTACAATACGCAAATCCCACTTCTTTTTTCTCCCTTAGTTTTCTTGCCACTAACAGTTGTTTTACCCTTTTATTTAACATGCATTATCTCAAATTTGGTAATGCCAAATCGTTGAATTTCTAATAAAAATTTGACAATGTTTGTACTTCTAGTTTCAACAATAGCAACATTATTTTTGGAGGTACGTTTTGTATTTATGTAAAAAGCAAAAAACAAATAGTGCTAAAAGTAGCATTTACTTTCTCGCAATATTTTTAAGGCTTATGTTATTATCATATGAGAATTTCTATCTGACACTTCAACTACTATTTAAAAATTTCTTAAAGTGAAGAGTACATATTTTTTTAAATTGATACGCTTAAAAGAAAACAGCTTTTTGCCATTGAATTTAGTGTATTCACGTTCTACATAACTGTACCAACAATGACCGACGCTTACTTCAGTTGTAAATAAAATTATTAGTTTCTATTAATACAAACCTACGGCGTCCGCCCTTGTTGTTATTTGTTATCAAAACCTAAGGAGTGAGCTCTTACACGTGTCTGGGAGCAATTTGTACTTGCAACAATGATGTGGAAGAAATAAAAGCAAGAAAAGTAGCGTTAAACAGAACATACATATTTTGCACATTGGCCGCTATTTAAAAGTAAAATGTTATCAAAGGGCGCAAAACTAAGACTGTATGAGAAAATGATTAGACCAGTGGTAAAGTATTCCGCAGAAACGTGGACTATAAAAGAAAAGGATGCGCAGCGTCTTGCGGTTCTTTTGAAAGACGCATTATGAGAAAGATACTTGGACCAGTTAAAATGCCCTATGGAGATTGGTGGATTAGGGACTATTCGGAACTGGACCGTATTCAAAATCATAAAAACATTACATTTTAACAAAGCCATGAAATTAATTTGGCTTGGTCATCTTACTACGATGTCACATGATAAAATAGTGAACGAAATCTATAGCTGGAGTTCAGTGAGTACCTGGAGAAGAAGAAGACCGAAGAATATATGGAAAGATAATGTTGTCAAAGACATCAGGAAAATGAAAATTGAAAATTGGATAGAGTACTCGAAGAATGGGGGAAAATGGAAAAGGATAGTGGAGCAGGCAGGAAACATCTATCAATGAGAGATTATTCTGTGAACTTCACGCCGTATCGCAGCGTTCCTATTCTTAAATTGCAACTTCATAATCAAGTGGCCAAATAGTTGAAAACTGAATCTCAAATGATTGGACATTAAATAAAAGTTCGTGCAAAATTATTTTCAATAGTAAATTATAATTAAACGCTAATTATGATGAAATTAATTAAGAAAATTATAATTAAAATTAAAACACAAGTCGCAAAGACCGCACGCGTATCTATAAAGGTATATCATAGAAATTTTAGAAATAGGAATGGTCTCTAGGCTCTGAATGAAAATCTCAAAGCAATAAATATTCCAAATTAAACACCTCGATATACCTTTGTTCTTGAAGCAAATGTTTGCGAGAAACCATGTTCTTCCTCGGAATGCTGGTAACTCTTACTTAATATGTATTTACATTGCAACTTAATATAGGTATAAGTTTTCGCACTAAATGTTCTATGATTTGTAGAATTAAGTTAATTAATCTTAAGTTAAACTATGAGAAGGGATTTTCAGAATATCTCATTGCCTCCACCCATCAAATTCAATTTACAGGCTGACACAGCCTCAAACGAAGCGCAGGAAAATCGAATTTACCATTTCAAACTATTTGCTCATTAACACAAAAAATACATTTTTGAAAATCGAACAGGACCTTATTTGGTGATCCGCTTTGAGGAAAAAATTTTATTAACAAAAAAATATCTTCATAATTGGAGTTGTAGGAAGATGTCGAAAACGAATTGCAACTTTTGCAAATAGTACATCAATGCATTGAAAATGCAAATACATTCCTCGCAACATGGACAAAAAATATGGATTACCAAACAGGTTTTAAATAATTTCTAAAAGATTAATTTTTAAAGTATAACAAAAGCTGAAATGTAAGAGACAAACAAAGAAATATGAAATAATCTACAAAATATAACACGTAGCATTCAACTGCCTGAAATAACTTCTATTACGTTCACGAAGCGCAGGAAATTCGGAGCGGGGGATTATGTTTGACGCCAAATTACTCAAAAAATACTCGAACTTTCGAAAAATTCAGCACGGCCCTATTTGAAGATGTTTCGATGAACACATATCATTAAGAAACTAGTATTGATACAGAATGGCACAGACTTTCTCGTAATAGATAAATTTCTAATTTCTTTGGTCTGGGCTAGCTTAAGTTCTTACCCCAACATATAACTAGCTGCCATGTAGCGCCGCCCCAGGTTAGTTTTTTAATTTTTATTTTTCTCTATTTTTCGTTTTTTTAATGGTAGAATCGAAATATGACTTAGAATTTAAAGAACAGTTGAAGTTCGTCCTATAAGCAACTATTTGACGAAAACTTTGGGTCCGTTTTTAAGGGAACGGAGTTTAAGAGTTATTGTAAATGCGCAATTTGAAGCTCTTATTCACAGAAATCTTGGAGTGTTCGAAGAGTGTTCGAAAGAATTCATTAGAAGTCGTGTGAAGCTCTTCCACTCACAAATGCTATAAAATATATACAAATTTCTGGAAATATGCATATTAACAGCGTGAGAGATATTTCAAAAGAATTATATTTGTGTAATTTTTGGAAAGTAACAAAAGAATATAGCCAAATAACTTTTATGTCATCTTAAACAGAGCAATTAGCACTATCCGTTCGACGAATTTGAAGAAAATTTGGAGCCGTTTTTGAGAAAATGACGTTTGAGCGTTTCTGAAAATACGGAATGTTCAGCTCGTTTTTGCAGAAAACTGTTCAGCTTTCGAGAAACTTTGTCACAATATTTAAAGTACATATACTCATAAATACAACAATGTGAAAAATGTCTCTAATATAAATATTACCGACGTTGGAGGAAAGTAAAAAAAATGTACTTTTTAAAACAGCAAAATAAAAGAGCAACATGGCGTTTATGTCACCGTATACGGTTCATTTGGAACTAATCGTACCAAAAATTTAAAGAAAAATGTGAAGCCCTTCTTGAGAAAATCTTTTGTTTGTTACTTTTTAAAATCGCAAATAATGCACGCACTATTGCACGAAAATTACTAAAATTTAAAAAAATCTACATGACCTTATTGAAAGAACTAATTATGGACAACAAATTTTATTTGAAGGACAAATCTCTTTCTTCAAATCTGTAGTTCTAGGAAGACGCCGAAAGAATTGAAACTTTAGTAATTTTCGAAAATTCAGAGTTATCCGTGAATATGAGAAAATAACCGGGGATCTTCATGTAAAGTAGCCCCAAATATAAAATAATGTTTTTCAAAATTTGAAAGCTTCAAATAAAGCCAGATGGACAGGGGTTTCTTCAATTTGGAAAAGATCGTACGTGTGGTTATTTAGGCGCTAGTAGTGTTCTCAGACGGACGGACAGACAGACGGACGTTTTGAAAAAAAAGACTTTTTCGGCATCAGGGGATCCCAAAACGCGTATTTCCGTTGAAATCTCGGAATATATTTTCCACAACATTAGATAAATTTCTCTATATTATGTTCTATATTACTTCATATATACGTACGTACTAATTGCACTGTATAATATGACATAAAGTTCATTTTGGGATTTTTTAAATTACACAAATGTATTTTTTTAATATCTCTCACGCCGTTAATATGCACATTTCGAACAAATTGTAAACACTATTACATTTGTGAGTTAAAGGGCTTCAAATGAAGTTTTACGAAAACTCAAAAATTTTTTGTGATAAAGAGCTTCATAGCCGAGATCACTAAGGCAGTAGTGTCGTAGTGATCTTGAACCGAAGGGTCGCTGGTTCGAGTCCTGCCTCGTTCATTATTGTATTTGTGTTTGTCCTTTCACCCCTTATCACCATATCGTTTCATCTTCGTAGTTACCATACCGTTAACTCCAATAGTGGTCGCTGATGACCAAGATGTTGATGCGACCTTAAATAACAAACAAAAAAAACTTTCAAACTTCGCAATTGCAGGAACTCTTAAACGCCATTTTTGAAAACACAACTCCTAATTTTTCAATAAAAATTGCCAATTGGTATGAGGTTTTACTCTTCTTTAATGTTATTAAACTTATATTTTGTTTCTACTATTAGGAAACGGAAAAATTGTGAAAATAAAAAAGGTACTTTGGGCAACGATAGATGCCAGTGTAGCTTCGCAATCGTTAGCGTTGCCAAGATGAGTCATTGACCACCTGACCACCAGTCAACTCTTTCCCCAAAATGAAATATCTTTTAGAATAACACACTTATATTATTTGTGCTTCAGTACATAATTCAGAAACTATTCGCAGCCACAGCTTCGTGGATCTGCGAAGCAGGTCTGCTTACTGCGACCTCTCAAAGAATTCTGTTTATTTATTTTCATGTTCCTCAACAATGTCTCATGTTGCTAGGCAGGAACAAACCACTACTTTACACCAGCTAGCAAGAGTATGTGGCAGGTTCGAAGAGCTAGCTCAGAACAAAGAAAATAGGAAAGTAATATGAGAAAGTCTGTGCCATTCTGTAGCACCACTAGTTTGTATTTTATGTTGCATGTGAGTTTTGTTTATATTCACTGCTCTTCGATAAATTAATATACAAACATTAAAAAAATTGAAAAATTAATTATTTTTAGTTTAATTTATTAGTTTTAACAGAAACTTATTGATTACTGTACTACCTGTTTTATCGAGAGTTATTTGTAATGAAACATGTTTATGATTGGGCTGTTAGTACACACAGCAATTTGTAATAGGTTAATCCTGTAAGCAAATAGCAAATAAAATGAATCGCAATTGAATTATTGAGTAATAAGGGGAGTTAGATCTAGATTTTTCTGCTTGTTTTAATTCTTCTCTGTTCTTTGTTGAATTTATTATCCATAGAATATTACCTACGTAAAAAAAATATTTGTTACATAAAAAGGTCCATCGTTATCATAAACACAATATATATTGGATTTAAAGCGCACATTGAAAATGTATGTTTTATTATTCATTGAAAATATGAGTGCAGTTTTTTACGGCAGATTAATATTGATTTAACTGACAATGAAAAACCTGACGCGAATCCATCTATCTCAACGAAATGCGTGGGTTCACAACAAATACTAAATTATCTTAAACTTCGATGTTTCAGTAAGAACTAGATTGAAATTTTCAGTCTTAGAGTCATTGACAATATTTTTCTCAATGTTTGATTACTTTTAGAATGGTTGCCCCAAATATTCACTTTCGACAACAGAAGGATGGCAGAAAACACATTTTGTGAATAATTGCATAAATCAATACAAATATTTGATTTATCACTAAATAAATACTTTTCTTTGTTTCTGAGCGCCATCTGCCTTCACCTCTGGATGCAGAGTGGAACGAAAGCTGACACTTCCATGATAAAAATCATGCACTCAACTTTCGGGACTAACGACCTTAGCAACTTTCCGAGCAACGACCTGTCGCGCTCGGAATCTGAACTTGGCATTTGTACCTCATTTCATGCTCATATCCTGCCATACATTCGGTACTCGTTTATTATTGGACAAGTAAATGGTAATCCCGTAAAGACACTTTTCCTTTAAAAATATACCTCTTACTCTATTCATTACTCTTCAAACACTTCTTCGAATCGACAATCGTCGCAAACTGCTTTGGGAAGATGTAGATTACTGTTGCACAGCCACCATCATTATTACTGTGGCTCGGATAGTTATCTATTAAACATGTAAAATATGTATGTAATTATGAGATTTAAAACAGGTATACATGAATTAATAACCGAAAGAATCGGACTTGAGGGACATATTCGGACTCTGAATATTTTCGTGGCAGAACCAGAAGTGAATAGAACTTGTGATACTTTCTAAGATTTGTGGAACGTATCGAGTTATGAATATTTTGCTGTGCATCAAAATAAGACTTGGAAATTTTTCGCGAGTGAACTCTAATCATTCTTGAACTTATAAATGTATGCGGTTCACGAACGATACCGGACTTTGCATATTTTCTTGCTATAAACGGAAGGTAGAACTGAGATTTTTTTGCTGTGTAATCATAAAGGCGCTGGATATTTATACGGAGAGAGCGGGCATCAGACATAATATAGTGGAACTGGAACAAATATTTGAGTGGTGCGAAGCGGTGAATCGGCGGTGTTCATTTTTAAAGAAGAGAAGAGGATTCGTAGTAATTGGACTTCGGAACTTCGGAGCCTCAAGAAAGAAGGGAAGGCGTTTCTTCGAGGTAGCATCAATCAAGAACACGGGAAGACCAGAATCGCCGTATAAGGTTCGAACCAAGTCATGACTAAAGAAAGTTTCTCATTGTAAATTTTTACATTTAATTTGCTGCATTTTGATAGGAAATAAACTTTGTTTCTCTTTGAAAGAAAGATAAATGATTTTCATTGGCCAATTCAAGCTAATAAGTAGCTAGAACAAATAATCTCTGTTTTCAGATTCCTCGCCATTCAGTATAGATGGCAGATCGGGTAGTCGGCTATAATAGATGATAGCGATTATTTCTGACGTGACCTATCGACCCAGCTAGCGGGATAATATTTGCTTTTTATCAGAGTAATAATAGTAAAATATTATCGTAACCTTTTTCCTGGCGCCCATCTTATTAGAAATTTGGAAACGGGTTACGACGAATCGCCCAATAATTGTAGCAGTTAGGGGTATGTTTCAGTATCAACAATTATATTACCTTCAGATCGTTTACGTGCATCAGGCGTTTCGTCCAAACTAACCCAGATTATATTATATTTAATAGAATCACGAATTTCTTGCACATTTTTTCATAAGATAATGAAATAATGTTTGCGAAGAGTCAATTCATGTGAAACCGTTTTGTATATGCTTCTAAGAACGCATGTAATTTATGATGTTCTAACTTATAAAGTGCAGAAAAGTTCTAACTTATAAAGTCAGCAGAAGTAAAAGCCTCACATAGGTCCGAATAAAAGGTTGACAACTGGGGGCCCAAAGATGAACTAGTTTCGTTTGCAGTATTTACTTTCAGCATCAACGTTTGACACTCCTTTTTAGTCAAACATTTTTTTACGTGTTTTGCTGTTTTTAAATGTTGTGTCACTTGGAGTATCCGCACTTAAACTTTTTTCACACGCAACACAAAATAAAACGATCCTATCAGTAGTTAGCACACCTCCATTTTCACACACATAGAAACTGAGTTGACTAGATAAAGTTCTTTTCATTGGTGGCATTTTTGCGAAAAAGCGAGCGCCTTATTTAACTACAATACTACCTACAAATCAGGATAACACGTCCTATACGTGTCGAGACTGAAAAGTAACACCCTAGCACTCCACATCCGCACTCAAAACTGAACTGTAATGCAGATTAGGGATGGGCGATTTAATCGCGAATAGTACAACAATAGATTATTTGTTTGATTAATCGAAAAATTGTAATCGATTATTTTTACACCGATTAATGTACACATCGATTAATTTTTCCGATTTTTAGCTCGATTATTTTAATTCAAATATTAATTTTCAAGACGAACAAAATATGAAAGTATATCTCTACTTTTGAACTTTAGCAATGGAATTCTGTGTCTCTCTAATTGATATTGCTCATTTAATGATCCGTTATAGAGATTTATTTTATATGAAAATGTTTTGTAAAAGATCATTTTATTTATTCTGTCGTTCACTAGAAGAAAATAAAAGAATTTAGATTTGTTCGGTTAAGTAGTTGCATTTTATTTGTGAAAAAGCCCTGTGTATTACATTCTTCTGCATATAATTTTAAATTGTTAACGTTATTTTAGTTGATGAACATGTATTTTCTGATTTAATTAAAATAACAACTAAATTTGACTTAAACACAAAGTTTAATAAATAAAACTTAACAAGTCAGAAAATTGAGAATGATTTGCATTATTGGGTTAGATTTTCTTAAAATACGTTCAGTTACTAATCGACTAATTAATTTACAAATTAAAAATTAACTATTTTATGCATTAATTAAAACATGTGAAAAATTAATCGATCATGTAAGATTAATCTATTGAGAACGTTTAATCGATGGATATTAATCTAATTAAATAATTATCAATTCGATATTTATTGATTATTCTTTAATAATCGCCCATGTTTATTGCAGATGCTACGGTTAATACAATGTGGGGGGCTCTTGCGCATTGTAACCAACTTCAGCCAATGAACATCAGACACTAGTTGGCGTCACAATATTGGCGGGAATTTTAAACGCAGACTGATCCCAAAATAATCTCATCGCATCGTTACAAAATATTGAAACAGATTCATGAAGCATTTCTTTTAAATATTGCTTCTGATAGACCTTCATTGCCTTATTTTTGGTTGGATACTGTCGTTTTGTATCACTTGTCGTTTTAGATCACTTTCAAAATGTTTCTCAACACTGCAACATGGCGGCAAGCGTCTGGTCTGGCTTTTCAAACAAAGTGCCCGTACTGTGGTCACGTGGCTCATGAGGCACACTGGTGCTGCGCAGAACAAGCAAAAATCGGTGCACCGGGGGAACCCACCCATGTTTTTCCACCATGAGTCAGTATACTCTACTTTAAAATAGTATACTCTCGGTCCGCCTCTACTGCTCGCCCACCATGGCGCGCGCGAGAAAGTTTCCCACGCCATCGAGGTCTCACCGATCAGTCGGTCTGGAAAGCCTTTTCTTTCCAAATATCCAAGTCGAAATTCCAATACCTTACAAAATTATAATCAGTTCCTAATGTAAAGTAACTTTTTTTATTTTCTTCTTCTTCTTCTTCTTCTTCTTCTTCTTCTTCTTATTATTATTATTATTATTATTATTATTATTATTATTTATGTTTCTAGTACAAAGAAAGTAAATTAATGAAGTAATTAATAATAGCACTTTTTTGTCATATTCCTGTGAAAATAGGAAAATATGTATCATTTTAACGATATGCTCTAAATATTATCCAATTATAAAAACTCCCAAAATATGTAAAAACATGCACAATTAAAAAATTGCATTTCTCACCGGAGAAACATTGCTCCGTGGACGTATTACAATATGCACATATTTAAATGTAATTGAAAAAGTTATTACATAACTATCCTAGCTCTAATCATTACCATTACAATTCCTAATATTCCGTGTGGAAGTGATGATATGGAACTTCCTCTTTCATACGCTTTTAGAATGCTTCCATTTTTACTCTCCAGTGCCTTCCACTGGCAGTACATCTCACTCCCACATCACCACCCCCATTACATTCTGCAGCTTCACCATCACCAACGATGCCGCCAGTGGTGCTCGCAGCACTGCGAATTCTGCAGATAAAAATACGTACATATTAATGCTCACTCGTAGCGTGAAATCAGATTCCAAATAACACTGCGACCTTTTTTCTCTTTTGCGTGTTTCGCGTGATGAATGAGCAATTGTCCTGCCCTACAGGCAGCAACGAGTTAGGATCAATCGGGTTCTGTTTCATAACGTAACCGATCGCGGGGAATGTGGCACCTCACGAGCGAGGAAGATATTACACGTAGTTCAAAAGTTTGCCGGCAGTGGTTAGTTACTGCTATCATAATTTCGTTTCTCATATTTTGCCGTGACGCATCTGATTCGGTTTTAGTAATTGTGTTTTCGGTTTTCACACTTGGAGAGGCAGTTGGCAAGGACCCGCAGTTCAACTGTTACAGTTTTGGATGTTTGTCCAGATTACCTGAGGTTTCATCAGTGGTAACGGATTCCTACATGGGTTGTTTTGAAATTTCTGTGGTTTTCAATAAATTCGTTTCAATTTTTTCTCACACTCGTTATGCATTTATATTGAATGTTCAAATAACATTGAATATAGCATGATGTAGAGAAAATGCATAAATTGATTACTGATTTCATTTAAAACTAAAATATATATTTAAAGCTTGGAACAAGCAGCTTTTACTAGCATTTACAATTGGTTTTATTACTCAGCGTTTTAATAAAAGTTACGTACAATTCTCAACTTGTTTCTAGGTTTTCCAAATATTATTTCAGTGAAAAACCTTTGAAGTACCTAGGACCTTTAAATCAAGTTACGTTTTGAAGCCCAACATATTGCGTTACGATGTTTGAAATTAACTTTACACCCTGTCAGAATTCCAAGAAGGAAGACTCGACACAACATTCATTTTAATAACAAACATTTATCCACGAAGCAGCCAACCGTTGTTCCGGGCCTAATTTAAAATCTCACTCACCTCTGTTATTTCAATCTATCCACGCTATCATCGTGCTCTCGCAACCAAGAACTCGCCCGTCGAGAACTCGAATTACAGAGTACAATTAGACTCGTGCCGCCGCCATGTTACGCCGGCTCTCGGAAGAAAGTGAGAGATTTTAATTAAAATGCTGTGTGCGTATTGTTTTTAACGCGTTCCAGCACGCGGCCGCCGGGCGCGCTTTGTTAATTTCTTGAATCCGTCCGCTGTTATGATTATTATGACTGGCGCCCGCCCATCCACACGCGCTCTTCTTTCTAATTACTCGCCCTCTCTGTCTTCGCCGACGGCGCGCTGTGTTCGCCTGCCGCCTGCCTTTGTTTCCCGTTATTGCGCCGAGCCAGGGAGAGCGGAGGCGGCTGCGGCGGCGGGGGCGGAGGCGGTGAGTGATGCTAGTGGTGGATGTGGCAGTGGCAGCTGTGGTGTTGATGGGGCAGTAGGTGCTGGAGATGATGCCTTAGGCGGCAACTGTGTGAACAAAGATGAAGAAGCCAGTGGCGAAGAGGGTGTCGTGATGTCGTTGGCAGCGCTAGCGGTGTTTGTGGCTGTGCTGAAGGAGGCGGTGATAGCTGTGGTGATGACGGTGGCGGCGGAGGCGGAGTAGTGGCAATGCGTGGCGATGGAGGCGCTGGCGGGGGCGAGGGAGATTGCCGCTGCGGGGAGCCGAGGTCGGAGAGCTCCTCTGCGTATGTCTGCTCCTGTAATTTTGCTTCCCAGTCGTTCCACATTGTTCTTGCTCGTCCAATGTGTCTGCTCGGAAGAACTCAAATCTCTTCGTGACGCTACTTGGATGACATTTCTTTGGCGGATTTATCTCTAAAAGTTGCGATAAAATTGTGATGGTGTGAAAATACTCACACATTTGAGTATCTTTGCCTCATTTTATTTCATATTTGAAACATTATAAATATCTGGTAGATATTAGAGAATATCTTTTGGAAAGAAATTCAGATATAGTACTGTAGATTCAGCTTTCCCAAATTTTCCGTAGATTTCTCAGTGTAATGAATATTCATTGTCAGTAAGAAATACAAATGCTATCTCTTACGTATATAATTAATGTCATGAAGTTGATCTTTCGATTAAATTCTTAAATTTGACAAAATATGTAGACATGTCATAAAATCACTAATTTTCTGCCTAGAATAATAATAATATAATTTTATTCTTCCTGATCCATTCTCTAACGGCAAAGGTAGCTCAGAGTATCAACTTAATTCACTGCAATGCCTATCCTAGGGTTCGAGTCCCGTCCGTAGCAAAATTTTCGACACTAGCCTGACAGCTAAGTTGGGTTCAGCAGCTGCCTGGAGAAGAATTCAAGCAGCCGGCTGCTGTGATTGGTAGTTTTCCGTGGTTTCTCCGATCAATCCCAGGCGAATACTAGAATTGTACCTTAACAAAAGGGTCACAGGCTGAGCGCGATCTTCCCTTTCTCTTCCTTGTGTTTCTTCGCCTTTTTACTTACACACACTTACATGCACTACGCTACCACACTTGACGGGATACCAGTCGGGAGCTTGGAGTTTGTCCTGGCTCAGGCGGTGCCACGCTGGTGGGAGATACCTGTTTGGAGAAAATAAATGCAAGTGGAGGTAGTTGGGTGCCGGATCCCACCATCTAGCGGGGGAAGGTGACCGCCACGCCTCGCGATAAAAAAACAACTTACATTACTCCTACGGAACAAATGACCTTAGCAGTTGACGCGCACGAAATCACTAATCAATCAATCTATTTATTTTCTCCCCCTTTCTCCTCCTTTTTCTCTGTCCTCATCATTTTTCTTCTCTTTATCTCTTGTTTCAACACTTCACATTGGGAGTGGGATCACGAGCTGTATTAATGCGAACAGAATACAAGTAAGATTAACTGCAAATGCGAATTTCACTTGTTTGCATAGAATATTTGGACAGATAATCAAAGTGAAGGGTACTCAAAAGGGAACATATGGTAAATATTTAATAGGAATAATTGTATGTCTGTTATTCCAGGTAATAATGAACTAAACAGCAATTGTTTACTTTATTCGATAAATTCGTGTTTTAAGGGAACTGATGTAAATAAACAACGATCCATTTGAAGGATCTACAAACAATATTACAGTAATAATCGGTGTTTGACTCACCAATGGTGCATCTACTTTCCCGCTACATTTCGTCGATGAAGAATAAATAATGAATTAGTTATTATTTGTCCATGTGTTTTATTAAGTATTGAATTATGCACAATTTACGATTGGAAACAATATATTATGTCTGTAAAAATGTCTCGTTTGAAAAATATACGTTCACGTTTTAAAAATATAATGTTTTTGAAAGCAATGAAAAATGCTTTTTTGTCTCCATATTCTCCTAAAAATACTATCAAACGACAAAGCTATTTTCTGAAAAATATAACATTACATTCGGCTATGCAAACGCCTTTTCTACAATGAAAATCTCGCCTATTTTATGTGATGGCCAGTGAACAAGGAGCTCTTCTGCATCCTTTAATCTTTAACTTAAAATTACCCAAGGCCATACGTTAGCTGGCGCTAAAAAAAGAGAAAAAATTTTATTGCACGTTGTATTTTATTGTGATATATTATAAAGAGCCAACAATATGTTTTTTTAAATCCTTAGAATGTTAAGTTGAGCGTTCACTGGCATGTTTTCAAGAAGGGAGGAAAGTCTTGAAAGCTTTTCCCCCTCGCTTCGTCTCGGCCTTCTGGCTGAGCTTGCTTCTGCATACTGCCACCGGCGGCAGCGGCAACGGAGCGAGAACGCCGTCTCAAGCGAAGGCGAATTTGAAATAAAAGTGTAATGGGCACTTGATACTGCAGGCGCCATTACGCAATGCCACGTGGGGCGTGATATATTGTTAAGTACACAGTCGTCCCTGGCCGGCGGCGCGCGGGCGCGCGGGCGAGCGGGCTCGGCGGCCGGCCCCCTTACTAGGCCCAATAAATAATTCCGAGCAAGCAATGCGAATTTAACATGTGAAGCGCGAGCGAAACAACACTGCTGCACTCTAGGCGGATGTTTCACCGCACTAACGCGCCACCATGAATAATTGAAGGCCGAGCGGTGCCGCGGGTGGCCGCGCGGCGCGCAGGGCCGTCGAAAGGGGGAGGGGGAGGGGGCAGCTGGTCCGGCGGGCGAGTGTGTTGTTGATAATACGAAACATTCCGCTGCAGTAAATAACAAACGGGAGTTGGGGTGGTTCGTTCGGCTTACTGGGCGTCGAGGGAGACGCTATGAGGCGAGGAGTGGTTGAAAGCTCGGGCGACGCGAGCTTTAATTCTTATTAAACTTGTGTTAACCGAAATCGGAAATTGCATGCAACACTCACCGAGTTAAATGCTTCTGCCGCGCAATCAGATGGGTCTGACGATTTGGGTCAAGATTTACGAGAGCCGACAGGTCATTCGAGGTTTTTACTTGATTAAATAAAGAATCGACTGGGACTTCATAAAAGTCTTATTTTAATAGCATCCTCTTTAGAGACATCGCTGCCAATATTCGTGCAAATGATTTCCCGTCATAAAAGATTGTCACTGTTGATTTAAAAAATAATTTTGAAGATAATTATGGGATAGTAAAATTCTAACATTGTTAAAGAAATATAGGATTTAATTAATTAAAATTTAGAAGCAAAGTATACAACTCTAGTTTAAAAAACGTGTTTAATCTCTCTACTCAATTCGCAAAAAATGTTAATACTCTTGTTACTACAAACAGTTGCACACGTCACACAACATATGGAGATATAACACATTATTCCTAAGTTCAAATACATTACCTTTCAGCCTTGATGAACTTTTGTGAACACCTGCATTGGCATTGACGGCAAAACAAACCGTAGAGAAGGGAGTACCCATATTTCTGCGTCACGGATGTGACGAATGCTCCGAGTGCGACGGGTCAAAGGATGGGAGGCATCCGCGTCAGCTCCTAATTACGATCGTAAACAAGCAAAACCCTCGCTGGTACAGATCCCATCGACAGCAATATTAATTATTTTAATGATTTGTAAAAAAACGTTCATCCGGGTTTATGCAATTTAGCATCAAAATGCCGCCCAGTTTTATGGACCATAAAATAGTTTAATTGCTCCAACGCCCAGGCACACTCACGCACATTGGCGTCCGCGTATCACCTGATCACACTACGCACAGGAACGCGGAACTGGTATTCATTTAAAACGTCAATTCACTCACACACCGATATTCGACCACATTAAAATTCATAATCCGTACGACGGTAAATCATTCTACACTACATTAAGCTCTCGGTACGTGTAAACAATTCTACTGGACTGTGCATCACTACTAGTGGGCGTCGTTTGTTTACGCACTTGTCCAGTGATAGAGAATGCAAGTGACTACTCTAGTGAGACTGACCTACCACTGAAAACGAAAAATATTTTAATTCATGAATGTGTTTAACCATATATTAATGTGTAATTAACCGTATTTGTTGAGCAGTTACCTCCGAAAACGTGAGCTTTCGGAAACGGAAGGAACAATAAAATTGAAGGTGGGTTACCTCTTGAATATTCGTTGGATATTCAGAATGAAATAACAAGAACTTTAAATCCAGTCATATGTTATCAAACCTGCAACGCAGAATAACTTTACCAATATTTTACAGAAAGTCCACGAAAAGCAGGCGTTTATTGAAAATAAATATTTTTCCTAATACAGTGCTGTAACACATCTGCTTAACGAAACCCAATAGAGGAATGAAAAGGTAATCTTAATGGCCGCCGGTCGTTAATGAGTTAACGGCCGCCGGACGTTAAGGAATCACGTGAGCTTCAAAATATTTATTCAACTCTAAAGACAAATGACAATGTAAAACATAATATATTAATTTACAGCACTTAAAACATTATTGTTTTTAACTCATTTTTCTAATGTCTCATTATAAATAAATATTAATTTTGAATAAACAGTTACTATTATTGCTAATTTCTAAACCTTCATAAGAAGTTGAAGGTATCAACGTCGACGTACTTGAATCATTTGATGTAATCTGGTTGGTGCTGAATAACTGATTAGAAATTTTAACGCTTTTCGAAACAGATAGTTCAATGTAAATTTCGGCTACAGACGAGGACTCCCAACCTCCAAGTTCTTTCAAAGAAAGCAGATCGCCACCGTTTTCCACTGTCATTGTGGCCGATGATCGTCGAAAACAATGCCCTGTGTAAAGCCCATGAGAGCCTAATTTTAAAAATTCTGTACCTTCTTTGGAGTACCTCCTATTGTGTGTATACCCACAATTATGGATTCATTCTTCTTTTAAGACACATTTTCCTTTTATATGACCTTCTAACTTGTTTCCACACACGCATCTCGGATACCATGAACAAGAAATTCACGTTTCAACTGCCATATTCTGCACTGGAACAACCGCTAATGTACAGAAATTTCTCGCGACGTTACATGCGTCTAGTTTGACTATCATCAGCATCTGGATGTTTAACCCATTATTCAGTTGCAGTTCAGCCAGGAATACCTGCAAGAACTAAGGAATTTCACCAGTGGTACCTAGAAGTCTTGGTAGAATCATCACCATTTCCAAGTCGCTCCGCATTTCATTTACCTCATTTGCCAGAGTTTAACATTTTAGAACTTCTTCTTTTCTGGATGTTGTGAGCAAACGTGACATTGCCACCAATCAGATACACCTTCTTCTTTTCTTATCGTGCCAATGCCAGTTTTATTAGATGATACAGATAAATCTGTTACGATGGTCCTGTTCCAGTACATTTTGTGATCATTTTTGTCAATGATTGGTTCGGAAGTGTAGTTGTAATACGGTGTCCGGTTACTCGTCATACGGTTATTGCGGCATAGTTGCTGATAAACCACTTTACAAAGGTCATGTCGTTTTTTATATTCTTAGGATGCTAGAGAAAGAGAAAAATATATCCACTTTTAATATGATCTATATTTTCTGTATGTTCTCCATATAGCTGACATTTGTCATCAAGAACATTATTAGTACTACTACTACTACTACTACTACTACTACTACTACTCCTGCTGCTGCTGTTGTAGCTGTTGTAGCTATTGTAGCTATTGTAGCTGGTGTAGCTGGTGTAGCTGGTGTAGCTGGTGTAGGTGGTGTAGGTGGTGTAGGTGGTGTAGGTGGTGTAGGTGGTGTAGGTGGTGTAGGTGGTGTAGGTGGTGTAGGTGGTGTAGGTGGTGTAGGTGGTGTAGGTGGTGTAGGTGTTGTTGGTGTAGGTGTTGTTGCTGCTACCGCTATTGCCGGTGGTGGTGGTGGTGATACTATATTGCACTTTCTATCTTTCTAACAACTAAGCCTTCATCTGAAAATTGGAAAAAATGCTACTCAAAATTACGCCAAAATCACTAATATTTTGAAAATAATATTCGATACTTGGAGTGATTTAAAGACTGATTGATGTTTCTGGACACGTCAACTGCTATGGTCGTTAGACCCGTCATTGTAGCGAATATTATTTTTATGGAAATTTGCGGTGTTTCTCCCTCTGTGGTTGTTGAGATCCGCTTCAAAGTAAATGTCGTCTTCCTCCTCCAGATATCCCCAGCGAAGTATTGCCCCAGCCTCAACAAGCCTTAAGATCATTACTGGCAATGCAGTGCACGTAACTTCAAGAGGGTTGATAAGGAAGAGGATGAGAAACGGAAGGTAAAGGGAAGATTGGGACGCGGCCAGTGACCGTTAGTTAGGGTCTTTCTCCGGCTTATCCCCGGAGAAACTATGGGAACCTTCAGAACAGAACAGCTGACCGTTAGAATTCTCCTCCTGGCAGCGTCTGAATTATACCTAGCAATAAGAAGAAATGAATAAGAGTCTAGAAAATTCCATAGGAACACAAACCTTAGGACCTCCCGATCGTAATTACAACAGAGAAGCAGACAATACTTGTTATGAGGTAGTTGAGCTGGTGGTGGAGTGATTTAAAGATATTTTAAGATATTGAAATATATATAGAATTAAGATAAACAACTATTAACTGAAGTATTAAGAATGTGACACAAGTAATTGTGACACGAAAACATTTTAACTTATGCAATTTTCAAAAATGCATTGAAAATTGGAACTGTACGATTTTTATAAGCGTGTATTAACTTATTGGAACAAATCATAGAAGAAGCATATAAAGCATTCTTTAAAAAAAAATTAAAAATGTCATTGAGGCCTCGAGGAAAGTACCCCAAAAATTGATATATCCGTTTCAAAATCAAGGGCTTACGACATCAGTCAGATCGATCGGAGAAAATTAACATTGAGGGAAATTGTGTGAACAATTTTAGCGCTAGATATGTGCACAGACGGACGGCGAAACGGACGCACGGGCAGATAGACGGACTGAAAGAGAATTAAAAAATTACATTAATAAACGCAATAGAACCATATAATATGTATTTTGGAATACTAACACATGAATTTGATTCAGAATACAGTAGAAATACTACTTTACCAGTTATTAAATGAAATGAAATAGGGAGTAAGGGGGAATGGTGTTATCAATATGTCTTGATACTATTTTCTACTTTTCTTCTCGTCACTATTTATTCCTCCATGACTGCTGACATTTAGTGTATTAGATATGGCTATGATTCTGGACGAATTTAGTAATTAATCCTGGCCGCCCGAAGAAGACATGGGGTGACCAGACGGGAACGGAGGCGTAACAGGCAGTGCGTAGATACCTGAAGGAGAAGAAAAAGATATGGCTATAAATGTTGCGGGAAGAATACAAGCAAAATTACTCGATTTTAGTTACACCTAATTGTTTGCTCTCTTTTTACAAAGTTTGCCACAGTACATCATATTTAAAACCAAATTTCTAGAAATTTTAAACGAGTATTTACTGTTCTGGGTGCCATGTGACATTAATTTTGAAATATGTATGCCACATTATTCACTCATGGAGCAACCAAATAGACTCGTTGACTTCTATTTTTCAAATTGTATTCCGTTTCACTCCTCAGTTAGCCGTATGGGCAATTTTCCCGTCAGACGCCTTGTAACTTTACATGAGAATGTATTCTATTGATCTAGTATGTGATTTCGCCGCCCACTTTTTCCCTTTCTTTCCGTGCTTCTGGTAGCAAGTATGCCCAGTATAAGAAAATCGCCCCCAACGTTCGCCGCGCTCACCGCGTAACATCTTGTCTGCTGGAATTCTCTTTCTTCGGACGCCTCTTCTTCATCGCGCACTCTCCTCCCCGTCTCGTCTTGCCCCTCCCAGAAGCCCTTCCCCTCCCCGCCTCTTGCTGCCACCCACCTGCCCCACTGCGTCTCGCCGTGCCTTGCCCCGCCCTACCACGTCCCTGCGGTCCCTGGCCCTCCCCGTCACTCACGCCCCCACCCTCTAACCCCGCCTCTGTTGCCCCGCCCTCTCCGTCCCATTGTTCACTACCTGCCGTTCCTCCCCGCTTGACCCTGATCTATCCGCCAGCCCTTCCCCGCCTTGCCTTTCTTCGAATCGTTCTCTTCCCGCTACTTCCCTCTTCACCCTACGGCTTTCTGCCCCAGATTTCCTTGTTACGCCCCACCCCTCCACGCTCTCTGCCCTACCCCGCTCTGTCCCTCCCGCCCTGCCCCTCTCCGCCACAGCCTTCCGCGTCCCCCACCATTTGCCCCATCCCCTCCACCCATGTCCTGCCCCACCCATCCGCTGTACCCCGTCCCGCCTTCCTTTGCACTGCCCGCCCCCTCCGTACCATTGTGCCCTCCCCCTTGGGCGACGCGTCCCGCCCTTGTCGCGGGCGCAAGCTGCAGCGCCGGCCGCCCCGGAGGGGCAGCGGCAGCGGCTTTGATCTCAAAGCGCGCGTCCGGCCGCGTCGACGCCAGAGTAATGCGATAAAGTCGCGGGACGAGGCGGCGGAAAGGGCCACGCGCGACGCGACGCGACGCGATGCGATGCGACACGACACGACACGAGGGGCGGAGTGGCTGCCACCAAGGACGAGGGGAAGAACTAGAAAGAGAAATACAGGGTGCAGAAACAGAATGGGAATTGACATGAAGGGAGTGACAAGGGTGGAGGAAGAGATGGAGTTAAATAATGGTACCAAAAGAAGGGAGAGTCTGAGGGTGAATGTGGTTGGAGCACAATAACCGTGGTAGATGGGACTGGGCAGAGGATTTGCAAGGGACGATGAAATCGAAGAAGGGAGATTCAGATTAGGGCTAGCAATGGAAGGCGAGGGGATAGAGAAGAATGTTTATTTTTTGTTTGTTTTTGTATTTTGGGTTAGGCTGCTATTTGACTTTGCGGTCCTTTCGTCGACTCACTCATCCCAGCTTCGGCAACTCCCCGTTCCTTGCTAGTTCCCGGGGCACTCCGGCCCATCGCCACACACAAACTTCCTTTCTACGTCGTTGCGGAACGAGGGATCCCTGCCCCTCCTCAGTTGCCAGAGTGAGATCGTAGGCTCATCTCAGCCAGTCATAAACTTATTTACTTATTTATTTATTTGCCGATGTACCCCGTAGACCCTTCGCGGGCTGGGGGAGAGTACTAGATAGGGGAGCGAGCGTGATGAGGTGCTGAAGGAGGGAAGGGAACGCTGGCGACGAATGCGAATGGTGTAACACAAGCAATGGATGTGCAGTGGATACGAGTTGCCATGAGATGAAGTGCGGGTGAAGAGTGTGAAGGATTTTGAGCGGGACCAGGCGCCGAAGCGAACGGGCGGTGAGAGGTGAGGTGTTCACGATGGTGGAGCAGAGGTAGGGGTTGTGTGGGGCGTTGCAAGGCGGGGAGGGCGGGGCGGGGCGTGATGGAAGGGGGCGAAGCGAGGGAGTGGGCGGGGCGAGGCGAGACGGGCAGGGCGGACCGCGAGGCCCGCTGCATAATGTATCAGGGCGATGGGAAGAAGCCAAGCGCAGCGGGCGGAGGTGTGGCGGCGAGGCGCATGGCCTGCGCGCCGCAAATCTGCTTAGCGAGCCGTCGCGACGTCGCCACGTGGGCTTTGCACCGCCGGCCGCGCCGCAAGCCGTCGCGATGCCGCATCGACCGTCTTTTCTCGCAAGGCGGTGACGGTGCGAAGGCCCCGATCATGATCTCGTGATGTCGTCCGTTTCTTTCACTGCATCCCATTGACAAATCCAGATGCACGCAAGTCGTCGAATCCATCTGTATTGAGGCCCGAGAGCCGCAACGTTCAGAAGTGCCCTGTACCAGTGGCGGCTCGTGAGTATTCGCACGTTCGCATGTGCACACCCAAATAATTGCGGTGCAATGTTTCTTAAACATTTGTTAACATGACAGGAATACAAGTCCTCTCAGAGCATTTGCGAAACATGGTATTTCAAAACACGCGCCATTCGGAAGCTGCGATTGACAGTCCGCCGCCAATGCCCTTCGTGACAGCAGGCTAGAGCACACTCGGTAAATGCGAGCGAGCAGACGGAGTCGGTGGCTCCCACGGGGCTGGAGGAGAAAGAGGGGGGACATGGCTTATGGGCGGTTGGAGCACAATCCGGACCGTGCGGATATTACTGCTCAGGCGCGACCTCTGGAAGTGCCTTGACATGTCGTGAAGATATAACACTCGACTAGCACAAGTTTTTAAGAGTAGAAAGTGTGGCATTAATCGAAGAAAGTGTGAATTATCTGTCCACTTAAATGAGCTCTCACCCCTTCCAAAAGAATTCTTCGGTAGCGCGCGAAACGCAAACGCATTGCTGTGCAGTGTTGCATTCATAAGTATTGTGTTTATCGAATGTTATTTGCACATTTTCAAGCGAGTTGCAATTACAAATCCATTCTTAAGCATGTGAAAATCAAAATGTATTGTGTAAACGTATGGAGGAGGTTACTTTTTAATGCGTTTTGAAAAACCAAAGTTAGAGTGTTCGTTTTTCTGTTTTGTACAACTGACAATGAATAGCGTCGAAAATATTAAAATACGAGTAACATCAATGAAAACGTCACAAACAAATGCTGAAAAGAAACTACATTTACTGAAGCGACACAGACTTTGTGTTACGTCAGTCAGTGCAGACGACAAAAGATCCAGATTTTTTTAGTATTGGGTATAGAAACTCGTACTTTATCCTTAAATTTGTACAGCGAATTTATGGGAAATATAGAAAAGTGCGAGTAAAAAAGTTTCAAATTAATGTGTTTCTTGACAACCTTTGAAAAACCGCTCTGCAAGTGCCGAATCATGCGGTAACACGACGCAAGTAGTAAATATTTCGGAGAGGTCCTTGCCGAGCGAAGTCGAAACGAATATTGCGAGAAGAAATGCGGTCAACCTTCGTTGGTGATAAAAGGAACTATTCAACATGTTATCAAACTTCATAAGAAACCTTGTTTCTAATTGTCATTATTTATGTTAATGAATATGTGTGTATGCTTGTAATGTATGCCTATTTGTATGGGCATGTGTGTATGTGTGTGTGTGTATGTGTGAGAGAGAGAGGGGGGAGAAGGGGGAGGAAGGAAGAGAGAAGAGAGGCGTTGCACACCCAATTAGTATGACCACGAGCCGCCACTGCCCTGTACCTACTCAGGCCAAGTGACACAGTACCGCGGTTGAGCGTGTACCTTCCGGAGGGCACTTATCAGTGTCAGGATGGAGTCGGATAGCGCGATCGTCTCTGACGCTGAACTGAGCACATTTGTACGTAAGCAAAGAGAACGCGTTGGCGTGCGGTTTCCCCCACCTCCATGTGACCTCGGGGCAGGCAACGTTCCCCGGGGGGAGCGGCACAGAGAGGACGCCAAAGACTCCGAGAAGGGCAGGGGCGGCAGGACAGTTTGAAGAGGAGCTCAGGTTCGTGAAGCGCTAGAGCGTGGCGACCTTTCGCTGAAGATATTAGCTCATGAGCGGAAAATGCTAGTTTCTGACATCTGTATTAATAAGTTCCTTCGAGTATTAAGAGCAGTACTCCACTATCTCCAAGAAAAGGGAAAAACGATAAGGTTTTATGGAAAGAAGTCAAAAAGACTATTAAAACAATTCTGACGGAGAAATTTAACGATGTTGAACAGAACATTAAAGAATCCATAAAATAAGCTGTTAAACTACTACAATGATTGAGTTTAAAGACCAAGTCCAATAAACTGTTGATGCAACACTTGCGGAGCACACCAAACTCATACAGAAAACCGTACGAGACACGGTCAAAGAAAGAAAGAGGACTGTAGGGCACAAATTAAATACTATGGTCTTTACCAATAGAAATTTCGTACAAGCCACAGTGGCTGGTACTCGACCTAAAGCGGAAGACTTCGTAAACAGAAGAACGAGATATACCAAGGATACAACCGATAATGTTCACGTTGAACCTGTTAAAACTAAGTCTAATAAATACATCATGTCAAGGGATGAAACAGTGTGAAATTGACCCATGGAACGTCCTCAAAGATTAAAATCATAAGATACATGACAAAATATAATATAGTATAGTATTGAATCGGGAGATCTAGAGACTAAAAACCAATTAAGTGCAGCTATTGAAAAGTCGAAGCTTCTCGAGGAGAAAAAGGAGACAAAATGTTTACTTAAAATTATTGTCCGCGGTGTTCCCAGTGACCAAGTCGTGAGAAATCGCTTGAAGTAGTCGGAATCACTAATCGTGAGGGTGTTTCCGAGAAAGAACTTGCTGATATGAGAGTACTATTGAAAATTAGTAAGAATTTTGAAACTTAATTGTTTCGTAGCTGGGTATTAAGAGTATTCCCCTGCTCATGGAATACTTCACTACACAAGGCAGGGTAAACGGGAAGTTAACTTCTTACAAATGCGACATATGTAGCAGCAATGCGTTGCCTTAATTGTTTAAAGTTTCGATACCATAAAAATGTTCGTCAAGAGAAGAATGTGTGCAGAACTCATGACGGCAACTGCCACAAAGAAGCACCGAATAAATGTGTAGCTTTTGCCGGAGCCCGTAATAAAAATGCTTCACACTCTACCTTCAGTGAATAGTGCTTAAGAAAGAAATACAGTTAGAAATTCAACGAACTTATTATGAACCACACTTCTCCAAATTAGTTCTCGAAGAAGCAAAGCCGAAGTAGCTTGCCTGCTTTGACTTTGTCACAACAACTTGTCTTAAAATGTGACTCCTGGTTAAATGCTGCAATTTGTTTTATTACTTTGATAACTATGATTCAGGTAAAATGGTATGGAATTGTAGAATCGGAATTCGTCCCAGATGGCTACACTTTGTTAGTAAATATCACTCTATTAATTATGTAATTTCCAGTTGCATGTTGTAGCAACTTGATGCATATAGTGCCTCAGGTATACAGGAATCTCAAAGAGCATTTAAGAACAAAACACCAAAGCAAGACTTTGTATTGACACCCTTCAGTGGTCGCACTCAAACGACATTCAAGTGACTTTGGAATCAGTTATTGGAGATGTGGGCGTGACTGCTAAGGAGCAATTATATAAACTGTTAAATTCAAATCCTGAATTGACATTTCTCCGAAATGTGCAAAACATTATTTATCTCACGTTGGCACAGATTGCGTCTTTGGAATACGATCCAATTACGTCTTGTGACGTACAAAGATCATTTTCTGCATTGAAAAATATTTTTTCAGAGAAAGGGATGAATTTGACTCAAGACATTTGAGAAAAATTGTTAATTGTACACTTTTACAGAAGGCAATGTAACTAAAAGTATAGTAAACGAAAATTAAATTGTGCATGTTTTGTCCATTTTTACCCTGCATCGTGCACGTTTGCCTATTTGATAGTGCATTGTTTGATAGTGATTTGCATGCATATTTCAGCATTTAATAATACATGTTAATCCTGCATCTAATACTTTATAATGTAAGCAATCACGCCGGGAGAGGTAGTTCAGGGTATCATTTGATGTCACTGCAGTGCCTCTGACCGGGAAGTCCTAGGTTCGAGTCCGGAGGGTGGCAGAATTTTCGGCACTACATATCTAGGTAATGTTCAGTGTGGAGGAGCATTCTCGTGGCCGGCTGCTCTGATCGGTAGTTTTCCTTGGTTTCTCAGATCAACACCAGGCGAATGCCGGAGCAGTATCCTAACGAGCTACGACCGCGCGCAATCTTTCCTTACCATTTATTTATTTATTTATTTATTTATTTATTTATTTATTTATTTATTTTACGTAAAAAAACAGTTTCATTCGTATGACGTGCTATGGGAAAAGTAAATTGTGTGCACATTTTCAAAATTCTGTGATCCCTACACTAAGTCATATACTACTTAAATCTATATATATAAAAAGAAAGTCGTGTTAGTTACACTATTTTTAACTCAAGAACGGCTGTACCGATTTGGCTGAAAATTGGTGAGCAGGAAGCTTAGAGCCAGGAGACGGACATAAGATACTGTTTATCCCGTTCGACAGCGTTTCTGTGTAAGAACGCACGTTTTTGCTCATTTTCGCACGTTTTCGCATGATTTCGCATGTTAGCGGTCATTGTTGCCTGTTGTAACTCATTGTTGTAACGCCGCACTGATAACAGAAGGCGATAATGATAGCCGCCTTTCGTTCGCCGTTATATCTATATATAGTCGTGTTAGTTACACTATAACTCAAGAACGGCTGTACCGATTTGGTGAGCAGGAAGCTTAGAGCCAGGAGACGGACATAGGATACTGTTTATTCCGTTCGACAGCGTTCCTGTGTGAGAACGCACGGTTTTGCACGTACGCAGTGCAACAAGGAATAGTACAGTTTCTCACAGTATGGTACGACGAGAAAAGATGGGACCGGCTGTTAAAGAAAAGCGGAACAGGATTCGCCGGGTCAGCTAGTTATATATATTTAAAAAAAATCCTCAACACTTACACTCACACTCACATGCACTACACTACCACTCATGACGGGAGACCGATCAGGAACTCAGAGCTTGCCCCAATTGGCGCGGTGCCTAGCTGGGGGAGATACCTAGCAGGGAAAATCCAGCTAGCCGACAGTAGGTCATCGCCTGATCTTACGATCTAAAGGAGAAAGATCACCACCATCGACTCCCGAGGAAAGAAACAAAGGACTAATGCGCTTAGCAGTTGTCGCGGCCGGAATTACTAATCAATCATTCAAAGGAAGACTTCACACCACATGAAAAAGTACTGTGATCCTGAACTGTGTAATTATCCATCATTCAATAATAAAGTTAATATTCTAACACTACCACTAGTGTGGCAGTCGTCGGAAAGAATGCTCTTTCGAGATTTAAATATCTCAAGGGGCAGGATCTTTAGGGTATGAGAAAGACACACCCAGACACAGAATTAGGTAAAACAGTAATATATTCTTAAACTATTGCACAAATCAACCCTTTTACACTGTCACAAAATAAGAGAACAAAAAAATACACAATTGCTGGCTGCGCGTTTGAACGCATGCAAACCACTGATGGTAAGACCTCTTAGGGAAATTTCCAAAAGAAATATTTGATTATGGTTTCACTCTTCGCCTAGCTAGCGATAATTTTCCTTATAACACCCGTGCACGGAGTTCTTGCTTGGCCAATACTAGTGAATGAAATATAATTTTTTTTACACTTCCTGAATTACTTTACCAGCACACATTATTACAGGTCTTACTGCTATTCACATACGAAATTTCCTCGTCAATTACATACAAAATGAGGAACACATTAATTATCTTTAATACAGCTTCGAAATGAAATGTACTACCGGCGTACGAGGTTATGAAATACTTCGCCGTTACTCAATTTTAAGGCGAACATGCAAATTTTAGTATTCTGGTTTCTGGTACCAACACTACCTTTCTAGTTCCTGTCTCCCGCCTCAGTTTTATGCAAATTTGGAAATTCAGCCGTGCCGTCACTGGCATTCCTGCAACGTAGCCCGCTTCAATGCCGCTCCGAAGGCCACTCGGTCTCCTTTGCGCCTGCCACCAGATCCAGGGACCAGTCTTCCCGCACCCACCACCAGATCCACGTACCAGTCTTCTTAACGCCCACCACCAGATCCACGGTCCAGTCTTCTTAACGCCCACCACTAGATCCACGTCTCGCCTACCTTCGCCCGCCTTCTTGCGACACGAGTACGCGTATTGCCCAGTATCTCCGCGTGTGCTAGTTAGCGTGTCGCCTCACTAATTCTTTACAAAAACTCTCACAGTTCCGCAACCACAGCCACTATTCTGATTTGGTCTAAATTGCACAGTTCTTACTGCAATCTCCTATAATGTTCTCCTTACACCATGTAGCCTCGCTACTTTTTCATTTCCCACTTCCTAACACCTCCAAAACTACCGCTTCTCTCCAACTATTCCGCTACCTTACTCGACTGCTCACCTCGGCGTCTCACACAAAAAGGGCTCTTTTCCTCGCTGCTCCGCCGTTTAAATGTTGCCGTGACGTCACGGTACAACCCTACTGCGCTGCCCATATTGCGGAAGTGCACCGCCGCCGCGCTTCAGGCCGCAACTAACAGGTAGCGCCCTTTTCGATTAGTAACCGACGTTCTGTTATACCTTCGCTCTCCACGTCTCCGCCGACGCTGCGTGGGCATTGTGGGGTTTGTGGCGATGCCCCAAACGTCACAATATAGAGCATCAAAAAAACTGAAATCTGTTTGAAGGCAACATGAAAAGAAATGAGCAAGTGAGAATTAGACGCAAAAAGCTAAGCTTTTTGTCAATGTGAGTTATTCGCATTGATTGTGATTGGGAGTGGTTCCCAGTCTTGTCGAATTGATTGCTCCCTGGAGAATAGCCTCCTCTCCGCTCACTCACTTCGCTGGTAAACAAAAAAAGCTTCCAGAATACTGGTGCAACACACGCAAGTGACCAGTGCAGAAACTGGGGATTCACTTACCACGTGACATAGGCAGACGAATTGACCAATTTATTAATGAACAACTTTGGAGATTCATCAGACTAGACATCTGGGCAGACAGACGACTAGATTTTGGAAGGCGCGGACACAGTGACCAAATTTCAGAGGAAATATACCGTAAAGCGTAAATATACCAAAGAACTTTGACGGAGGCAAAGATGATGATGTTTACGAACGACCAAGTCGTAACTGACAGCGAGGCTAAAAGAATGTGATCGGTAGCGCTGATGTATCGCACACTTCAAAGGCTGCTTGCTACGCTCGCCTCCGTCTTGTGTTAGTGGGAGTGATTTGACCCACCGTCTGCAACTCGGCCTTTACATGGGGTAAAAACGCAGAAAAGCCAAAAAAAAATATTACTTACTTTCTGAAATATTTATTATTTGTTAGCTCTGAAATCACATTTCTTTTAATATAATGCCATTAACCAACATTTTCATCCATATGCTTTTTATGCTCAGAAATATTCAGGAAGATAACGTATTTTTTTAATTGGGTTTTTGTCGATTGTTTGTTTTCTATAAAGTTAAATTCATTTGAAACGCATACAAACTCGAGTAAAACAAATATTGTTTTTCATATGTATAAGTCCTTTAGAAATATTTGATAAAATGTTCCACGAAAGTTAAACGTTCTGTACACGTAACAAAACTTGTTACATTTCAACGAGTAACTTTGTCCTCAGAAAAGATTTCTGTGCTCATGCAAAAGGTCATTTAGTTTTACATAAAATATTTTTTTAGTACTGTTCACGAGAGATCGTTGTACCAACTCTAATTACATTACTCCTGCTGTGTATTATTTTTGAAATGCTTTAACTAGGTAGTCACTACAATAATATGTCTCTCAATTAAAATGTGCAAATGTATTATCAGAGGTTTATAATGCATTGTAAATATTCAGAATATAAATCTAATTTTTATTTTTAATTTACAAATTAGTAACGGACCAAAAACTGAAATTGTATTATTTTTCATTCATAACGAGGAGTAATGCAATTCGTCTACAAAGTCAAATATCTTGTAAATCATACAATTAATGTCTTTCTAATTCATCCAGTCTGGGCTATTTTGCTTGTTTTGTTTGGTGGGGTTTTTGTGACTTTGTCGGAAGTAGATCATTCTTTACATTTGAATTGGTTAGTATTGACAGGAAGTAAGTGCTAGCGGCAGAGTATCTGGAAAAACACCAAAAGTGATTGTACTATTCATTGTTTGCTTTATTCTATGCTATGTCATTTCTTACAATTTTTACATGCCAATTTTTCAATAGTATTCTTAATAGCACAAAATTAACAGAACTTAGTTTTTTTAATTCTAAATGAAAAGAAGGATATGAAATATAAGCAATTATATAATAATTAATCATTTTATTGATAATACAAAACAAAGAATATGTTTTACATTTATTATTGTTATTATTACTTCTAGTGATTTCAACCCTCTTTTTGTGTTAATTTTGTATATTTTGTGTCCTTGTTGACTATTGAAACATTTCTTTTTAAAATGAATCTGTGTCATCATGGCGGATGCAATAACTGAACTTCTTTATAACGTCATTCTTTTTGCTATTAACAGGAACCCTTCCTTTATATATCATGTATTATGGTGCTGAATACGATTCCAGCTTCTTGTCAGCTGCTCTTTGCGTAATTGAAAAAGTCTGATCACACAACATTCCTTGTAGGGAAATGCTTGAGAAGTACCAATATTTGTCATAGAATAAAGGAAATGTGTAAATAAATCAGGTGTAAAAGATGATCTGCTATACTATCTCGGAATAGTGGAAATATAATTCGCACCTGAAAATGTTTGTTTCTTATAAACAGGTGGTCACTAATTTTTCATATCTATTAATTTCCCTTCTTTAAACACTGCAACATGCTTGTTGTTTTTACTTTAAGTGTCTGAAATTTATTGATGCATTGTCTTTCAACTTTGAACTCATTCTCTGTTGGTATTACAAAGAAATAATTGCTCTATTTTGCTCTCTGTAGAAAGTAGCACCTGTTCTCGGAACTTTTGACCATGTCATGAATCCTTGCATCACTAATCAATACAGGTCCCTTTGAAACTTTCCAGGAGTTAATTTAAATTTCTCTTTCAGCAACTGCACTTCCGTATTTAATCAAAATCGATATTGTTATCTTTTTGTTCACAAATTAAATATTCTTCTTCAGATGAAGGCAATAAAGTTACTAAATATCGACCCCAATGCTTTGAATCCAAATTTCCCTGACTTTGCAAGTATTTGAAAATGTTTAATATACAATTATATATCATGTCTTTCTCATTTAAATATTTTAGAATTTCGCATTAGATTAAGTTTTACTTTTCTAATATATTCTACTTCACATTCTATATATAGGTGCCAACAGCTGGGAGAGACCTGGATGACAAGACCTGTCAGCTAACATGTGTGTCGGGGCCACATTTCACCATCCATAAGAAGAAGAACATTATCTCTCTTGATTTAAAAAGGCATGCCCTACACTTACAGAATTAATAAAAATGCTGTTGATGCACCCGAACACATGAAATCAATCAGTCGGAGGAGTATTGCAAATGTCGAACTAGTTCTCCAAAAAGGGGGCGTTGCCATCAGTGTCCGCAGGGAGGGCTGCGAGTACAGAAAATGCTAGTACCTCAAAACGTAAAAATATTTTTAAAACAAACATGCAGAAAATAATTGTAATAGATGGCCAAATGCATATCTCATTAGTTATTGATTGATTTTTCGTGTTTCCGGGCGCGTCAACTGTTTTAGTCATGTGTCCCGTTAGTGTAGTGCATGTTTTTCTCGGGCGATGGCGGTGATCTTCCCCCACTGGATGGCGAGATCCGGCACCAACCTACCGTCGGCTAGTGGTGTTTCCCCCTAGCCAGGACTCTCCCACCAGCGAGGCACCGCCCCAGCCGGGACAAACTCTAAGCTCCCGATCGGTCTCCCAGAATGTGTAGTAGTGTAGTGCTTGTTAGTGTAAGTGTGTGTGTAAGGGGAGAGGATAGGACAAAGAATGGGAAGGACAGATCGCGCGCGGTCCGTTCGGTAGCGTACTGCTCCGGCATTCGCCTGGTGTTGATCGGAGAAACCACGGAAAACTACCGATCAGAGCAGCCGACCGCTAGAATTCTCCTCCAGACAGCGACTGCATTCGACCTACCTGAAAAGCTAGTGTCAAAAATCCTGCCGCCGTCGGGACTCGAACCTAGGACCTCCCGGTGAGAGGCGCTGCAGTGACATCAGTTGATGCAATGAGCTACCGCTCCCGATCATTGGTTCTTAAATCTATAAAACTGTAATTGAATGATGTAGCAATTTCTTGTGCCCGCCGCTTGGCGCGCAGGCCATCTCCGCGGCGAAGGCGGCGGCGGCGGCGACCAGGCCGATGGCGAGCGCGTAGAAGCCGGTCTGCAGGTGCGCGGGCGCGAGTGGGCGCGGGGGCGGGTGGGCGGGGGCGCGCGGGTGCGCGGGCGGGGCGTCCTCGCCGCTCAGCACGTCGGCCAGGCGCCGCGCCGCGCGCCATCGCGCCGCCAGCGCCGCCTGCTGCACGCGCCCCAGCAGCGCGTCGAGGCGCGGCCGCAGCGCCGACCCGCGCGCCACCGCGAAGCTCATGGGCGCGGGCGCGCGCGCGCTCTCTGCCACGCAGTGCAGCGACGGCCGCCCCTCGCGATGCAGCCTGCAATGCACCAGCACGTCTCAAGCCCGGTACACACGGGACAGTTTTCGTGCAGATTCTAATAGTTTCTGTACAGAAACTTCAAAATCCCAAATTAGAAGGATAAAAGCCAAAGAGTCGCGCATACACAGTCTATACGTTTTCTGCACGAATCGCCACAAGCCGCCGCTAGGGAGTCTAACGAGAACGAGGTGTTGATCGGCGAAACCATGGAAAACTACCGATGAGAACAGCCGGCTGCTAAAATTCTCCTCCAGACAGCGACTGAATTCGACCTAGCTGAAAAGCTAGTGTCGAAAATCCTGCCGCGCGACGTCAGAACACGATCCTAGAACCTTCCGGTCAGAGGCGCTGTCCGATTCAGTCAGGATAACGTAATATTAAGAAAGGGTGATGGAGTTTAAGGAGAAACATTTTTATTATATTCAATGGTAGGGAGCAACCCCCGGAGTGAAAAATTAATGGAAAAAGAGGGGAAGTACCTGTAAAAATAAAAATTGTGTGATCCTTGTTAGTAAGTTGTTCATTAAGTTCGACCATTTTGTTCGTGTAGAATGCAACCAAAACAGACAAGGGAGCTCCCGTTTATAATTGAGAAAATGGGGGTAATTACACACAATGTGTATGAGAAACAATAATTCTAGCATTTCAGTTTGAATTAGCAATTAATGAATGTGTCATTTCTTTTGTTCAATTATGAACATTGAAATATAAATGAAATAAAGGGTTAATATTTTGCAATGTAGCGTTCTATACCTTCGCGTCACAAAAATGCGTTATTGTGAAGAACGCATGCCGCTGTGGTCAGCAGCAGCGCGAACTTTTATCCACTAACCGCAACACCACGCAGAATTTACAGGGACAAATACACACGTCGGATCAGTCTTGGAAAGGGGTGTGACTAGCTATCTCCCCCATCGCGAAAAGTAGCCACATAAATTCGACGAACAGCTGACCAGAGCTTCTAGTTGTTCGAGTTGCCGGCGGCGATGTTTGCTTTGCAAGTGTGAAACGCTGTATGTGGTTGTAAGAGACATTTTGAATAGTAAGTGGAGGGGTGATATGTGTTAGCTGAGAGCGCAAGAAACTGTGTGAAATCCGCCATTGTGCGCTGAACTGAAAGTTAGTAGAAAATGTTAGGAGATTAACAGAGACAACGTAATTTGAACTCTTATTTTGAGGTAGAATAAATAGAAGACGCATTAGAATATTAGAATTTGCCTATTTTATGGTAATAAGAACTCTAACATCGTAAGAGTAGTGGTACCGAGAGCAATGCCAGAAATCTACAAACGCCATAAGGTAACCGCACTGTGAAAGGACTTTACGCACGTAGGCGTTCAACGCATTGAGCGAGCAAGAAAGATCACGCCAGTGAACGGGCTTTTCCTTTGGAAGAAGAAGAAGAAGAAGAAGAAGAAGATGAAGAAAAAGAAGAAGAAGAAAGTCTGAAGCTATCGTAAATTAGGTGGACTTGGCGAGGGGAGAATAGGAGTCCATAGCGTTCTTCGAACATAGCACTGCTGGTGGCGACGGTGCAACTCGTGCACTGTGAGGGGTTGTGTCACGGAGCCACGCAGTGGGGCGACAAGGTAAAAAAATCAAATGTTGTAACGGGTGTGCGGAATGTGGTCTGAGGTGGCAGGCCGACGACAGCTTGCATCTTGTGTTCGAGAAGCGGTCGCACCCAAATAAGTTAATTCAATGATATGTAAATCGTGGGAAGTCGTAGCGAAATTATTACATTTTTATTGATGAATTCCAATTGGACTGAAAAAAATTGCATTCAAAAAAGGGAAAAGACAGATGTAGCACTCTTGTACCGTTAGTTGTAAAAGATCCACCAGATATTTTATATCTGTGATTTGTAATCATTTTACGGAACGACAATTCGTTTTGGTGTTGTTTTATCTTACGTAATTCAGATCTTCCATTTAAATTCGGATTAAGTTGATGAGCATAATATTGATATTTGTGTGTTTGTTAATTTAATCCTATGGTGTAAAGCAAAGTAATTGCAGATCATTGCGTGGTGCCAACTAACTAAAAATTTGATATTTTTCGCTAACTGAACATAGATGAAAGAGAGTAGTCTTTCTTTATTTCTTTTTTTCTTTGATTATAGAATGTACAAGCGAAGTTTCATTGATTTATGTGTACTTGGACTTCCTTTCTCGCACCGGAAAGTTCCTGTTCTCCTGAGGTTAACACAGAATTCTTTTACAGCATTCGTCTGCGACTCCCCTTTAGATGCCTGCTATTTTTATTAGGCGGGGGTGTTAGTGTATATATATATATATATATATATATATATATATATATATATATATATGTATATATTGCTGTTTTTGAAAATTGCAACACCGAGAAGGAATTGTTGGAATCACTTAAAAATCGGTAGATGAGTGGAACAGTGAATCCATAAGAAATGATTAAATTTGCGTAGAGATGGCGTGCATATTGACCTAGCAACACCCTTATTTGCGTGACAGTTCGGGTCAGTGTTACGCCATAGTCAGTGTAGAGCCGTCAATCGACGAGGAAACGTGCAAGCAAGTGCCGGTATGTCTTGTCGACGTCAAAGGGCGCTATATAAGCATTTGAGTTAGTTTGAATGGAGCAGAATAATCGGTCTCCGGGAAGCGAGTTTGTCGTACTCTGACATTGCAGCTCGAATGGGTCGCGCTGCTACGACAGTGATGCGTGTGTGGAACCAGAGGATAGAGGAGGTTCGTATACAGTGACGAACGAGTACGTGACTTCATCACAAAATGATCGCTATTTTGTCTGCATGGCCGTAACCGACAGATCGGCATCGTCCACAGTGTAGTTCAACTTTGAAGCACTGCAATGGGTGTGATCGTGTCTGCGTTGACAGTTGGATGCCGTCTGCTGAGGGATGGACTGGTGGCATGCATGTCACTGCGTGGAATTCCGTTGACCAGAAACCACCGACGCCTAAAACAGAATTGGGCACGTGAACGTGTACACCGCTGTGCTGAGTGGCAAACTGTAGTGTTTTCGGGCGAGGCCCGCTTCAATTTGTGCTTCAACGATGACCACGTACGTATTCGATCCTTCCATGGTGATCGCAATCTACCAGCCTGCATCGTTCCACGCCATAACGAACAAACGTCAAGTGTGATGGTTTGGGGCCCCAGGGGATACAATGTGCGATCTCGCCTCATACGTACAATCTGAACAGCAGCCGCATGGGTGGTTTCAGAGCCCGCAGCATTAGGGAAGTTTTAGAGCCCATGGTACTTCCCCTCCAGCAAGCAGCTCAACATTATTCTGCCGGACAATGCCCGACCGCATGTGGCGAGAAATGAGCAGGCTTTCTGCGAAGAACGACTGGTACCACCGCTTCCCTGGCCTGAACAATCACCTCACATGTCGCCCATCGAACAGGCCTGGGATATGATCGGTTTGGTCCTCCTGCAGCCACTGTCGATGTTTTGTGATGACGCATTGAAACTGCGTGGTAGTGTCCCCCAGCAGCTCATTCAGGCTCTCCTTTAATACATGCCACGACATCTAGAGGTTCTGACTTGGAGCATGGCAGCTGAGTGCATGTGCTTAAAATTATATTACTTGTTTCTCGAAAACTCAAAATTTTTCTGTTAAAATGGGCCCGAAATTCTCATTTTCAGAAATGCTCAAAAGACATTTTCTGGAAAACGGATGGGATGTTTTTTATATTTAGATAAACTGATAGTGCTAAATGCATTGAACAACATGACATAAACGACACAAGTTTTTTTAAATCATTCAAATGCATTTTTGTAAATATATCTCATGCTGCTAATATTTACATCATCAGCGATTTCGAAAAAGTTATGCATTTGTGAATAGAAGTGCTTCAATGAATTTCCAAGAAGTTCCTTGAAAACAAAATTTTTCTGTGATAATGAGATTCGAATTTCGCATTTACAGAAACGCTTAAACGACACTTTCTCAAAAACGCCTACAAATTTTTAAACGAAAATTTTCACGTATGGCACGAATTTCCTCCAAGAAAAACTTAACTTGGGCGGCAGTACTTGTCAGCTGAGAACAGGGTGGGGCAAACTAAAAAGGTAGCCCCCACTAAAGAAATTAGGAAACTAACTACAAGGAGAAAGTCTCAGCCGTTCTGTAACACCACTAGTTATACTGTCGAGGAAGTTGTGATCAGGCCTGAGGATTTTAGTTTAATGGATATGCTCGCAGTTTATTAATCGCTTGCTAAGTACGTTTATTCGGATCCCGGAGAAGGCAAAATCTGTGCGTGTTACACACCCTTTTGGTGGCTCAATAATATTACAATATTACAAATCCGCTACAAATAATGCAATATATACTTGGGTTTTAGTAATATGGTAGCTGAGGATATTATGTTCACGATGGAATATGGCACGGCTTTTTGCGTCTTTCTTGGTCCAGCCGCAAGAAACTCCATGATCGCAAGCGTATCAAGCAGTGCTGCATATGAAGCGACGCAAGCGACACGACCGAGAAAGACGCGAAAAGCCGTGCCATATTTCATTTTGAAGATAATACCCTCAGCTGCCACGTTACGAAACCCCTAGTTTAGTTCTCTTACACCAATGTAACACGTAACACCAATTACCCCCTCGCCCAAATTTGCTGAAATGCAAGCCCGCAAGGCACCCGCGTATTAGGGGGTTGCGTTACAGCGGTGGACATTGAGTCGAGATCGTTCGGGGCAAGATGAAGCGTGATGGGGGTGGGATCCGGGGGGGGGGCAAAAGGGACGGACGGAGGGGTGATGATGCGGGACTGGGTGCGGCAGAGCAAAGTGAGAGCCGGAATTGTCAGTGTCGGAGTGTGGAGCGTAGTAGAATGAAATGTGTGGATTGATTGATTGATTGATTGATTGATTGATTGATTGATTGATTGATTGATTGATTGATTGATGTTTCCGGACTCGTCTACTGCTACGGTCATTGGTCGCGTTAGTGTTTTTAATGTTTGTCCCGGAAGATGGCGGAGTTTTTGCCGCACGGGATGGCGAGGTCCTGCACTGCGGTGGCTCGGGGGAATTTCTCCCTCCAGGTATTTCTCACTAGCAGGGCTCCGCCCCGGCCGGAACTCTAAGCTCTAAGCTCCTGATTGGCCGACATATGTAATAGCGTAGTGCATGTGTGTGAGTGTAGATAATGGATAAGGAAGGGACAAGGAAGTGGGAGGAAAGTAAGCACGCGGTTTTTTGCCCGTTTCTTAGAGTACTGCTCCGGCTTCGGTTCGCTTGGTGTTAATCGGAAAAACCATGGTAAACATCCTAACAGAGCAACCGGCCGCAAGTGCTGCCCTCCACATAGCGGCAATGCTGGCTCTGAGTCAAACAGAGCCGGTGGAATGTGTGGAAGTGTGTGTATCGGGGTGGGGCAAAGCGGAACGGAACGGATAGTATAGAGGGCGACGAGTAAGGAAGGAGGGGAGGAGGCGGGGAGGAGCGGACGTAGCGAGAGGAGTGGGATGGAAGGGGCAATGCGAATATGTGAATAAAATTACTTGCGTTTTACACTATAGATTGAATTCTGTCCTTGCCACGGCTAATAGATAATGGAGATAAATACCCTGGAAACTCTCGCTTACTTCATTACACTATAAATACTTCAAACATTAATAAAAGGCTTTCTGGTATTACAAAAGAATAGTACAAAAGTAGAAAAACTAGTAAATGGTACTGCTGTCCGCAAAGTACGCTGAAGAAAAAATATTAAGTTGGAGGTCGCAAGTTATACGTACGATGGAGATACGTAGAGTACTGCTAGACTTTCATTCCTTTCTCCTTTGTATATGTATGTTATTTAACGCGTTTTACGATTTGTTTCTCATATATTCAAAATATATCAAATTTCACAATATCAAAAAAAAACAACAATTTATTAAGCGACATCGCTACTAATTTAAATGTACTGTTCTGCAGTAATTCTGAAATCAATTTTTTTTATTTCACTCTCACTTCACTCCTGTGAAACAAGCAGTAGTGAACAAGCTATGTATTAACTCAGTAATATTAAGTTGGATATCATACCATACAAGTATTCGTTTGTTTGTATTTTCTTGCTTCGAAAATGAGGATTCTCATTTGATTTTAAAACGAAAGTTAAATGTTTCCTAGAAATACAAGATGTTGATTTTTACAGACAATGCGTGTCAACTAGCTCGTTTATGCTTGGTTAAATTTATTGCTATTTAACTATAGCCTCTAATTTTTTCGCGTCCTATTCTTAGACAAAATGTTATACAGGGATCTTTCCCAAATATAATGCTTTTCTACGTATTACATCCAATTTGCATTGTAAGTCACACTTATCTGAAAATAATTTCTTTAAAAATGTTTCAATATATTATTTAATAGTAAATATAAATAAGACGTACGCATATTAATATTCACCTCTTCTTTATAAATACTTCTCCCACGCAAGCTTTATCTGTAGGTAACTAAAAGTAAATTAATTATTTAATTAGGGAATTTATTGGACTACATATTAACGGACATATGTTCGGGCCTCCTATATCTTCTTGACATTACTTTTTCTTGACGGGTAATAAAGATCATATAAGGCGCCTTGAAGATACAGTGAGAACATTCTGCTGAACATGCACGCGGACCAGAGAACTGCTTGAATTATCTTGTCATAGACATGTTTAATGACTGCGGGCCTTGCCTTCTGGACATGTGCCCTTATCTGAGTTGACAGTCAAATGATATAACCAGTACGAGCACGCAAAGCTACGGAAATGCATCGTTGCCAGTTGCCACTCCAACAGCATAAAAGGTTAACGAAATTGTAGCCAATATTTGATTAAATACGATCAGATTATTTTGAGTTCATTCAATATATTTTCTCATTTTAGTTGATTTTGTCGTGAGTCAAAAACAATTATCACATATGAACGTTTTATGCGGAACAGTGACTTAAATTTAAAAGCGAAACATTGCTATGTCTATATTAAATCAAATGAGACTTGGTTTTTATGGATTTATGTTATTCTTATTGTTTATATTAATTTAAAAACTTAAATCTGATTCACATTTCAATATTATAAAGTAATTAGTGGAAATACTGATGAAATTAATTTGACTTGTAACGTATTTACTAAATATAAATATACTGATTAGTAATACATTTTCGTTTTAGTTTTGAAACAATTCTCCAGGAATTTAATATATAGAATAGAACCTCAACCATTGAATTTTTGCTCTATATTTCTGATTTACATTCTATCAGATTTTTTTTTACCTTGACATATTTTCCGAGAGTGTATAATTCATTCATTCTTTTTCTGTTAAGAGTCATGTCCCTGGATTTAAGTCAATTATTTTTTAAAGTTGACTGGAGAAAATGTGGAAAGCAATAAAGGCGAGATTTGGATTTTGGGTAAATTGTCGACAACAGAACTGTTCCAGATCTGTTGTGAATCAAGTCATGGGCGTCTATTGTGTCTTCAGCACTGTATTACGTGCGGGCCTGTAATTGCGCCCGATTTTAGTCCGATAGGACCTTAAACCACCAGGCGGTCAAGAGAATTCCAGTGGAATCGTTATTAAGAAATGGTGCAAATTATCTCCTCCGGTTCTAGAACATCGCTTTGAGCAGAAAGGTCCGGTGCGACAGGCTGCCAAGAAATTAAAATATTACAAAACGTACTTTTTGGGTGAATCTGTGCTTCAGGGACCACAAGGAATTCTTTATTGCCTTATGATGAGAAACACGTTGAGGTGTTTCTACCATCTCAAATGACTCAGTCGATTATATCAAGTGTATGTGAACAATACTTAGGAACACTGTAACAAATATTGCGAAAGAGGTATAGTCCACACTAATTATAATTAGTTATTCTTATTGTTACTACTAATAGTATGCTCTGAAAATGAGACAAACATTTATAAACTCACTTTCCAAGTACTATTAATTAAAACTCTCCTTTTCCATGCATTCCATAATTACCACAAGGAAGGTATTTTCTAACCTATACATAAAAATAGATTGACCACTTAAATCTGATATTCACTCCAAGAATCCCATTCCGAGAATTTCATGTTTCGCCAGCGACATGGATGGTAGACGGGTAAAATAAGAAGACTATTTAATCAACGTTAATTTTACAATGTCTCTGCGTTTAATAAAATGGTACATTAAACTATATCAATGTCGGAAAGAATGTGTATATCAATATGCATAAAATGCACATTACATAATGTCACCGTAGTTTTCATTATCCATTCATAAAACGATGTATTGGGTGGTCTTTTGTTCTGGATGTTCAATCTATGTGTGAAATTATTCTTACTCATCTGTATAATGTGCTGCAAAGAATATGAGCAGTTACAAATAATGCGAGAAAGTATGTGCCGGTTGAGCAGCACTAATTTACAATATTTACTTAAAGTAGCATACCCATGAGAAATATCTCGTATGTTAATGCCCACCCTCTTGCCTAACCTTCTATTTGCGTATTAAGTCCTTAGCTTTTATCTTCAAGACCATCTTAATCTCCGTCACTTGTTCTACATGTTTCCTTGAAATTGTACTAACTGAACGTATTTTAACACAACTGTTCATCCTTGTTAATACAAAGTTTTCTTATTTAATTTTCCTGACGGCGGCAGGAATTTCGACACTAGCTTTTCAGCTAGGTCGAATTCAGTCGCTGTCTAGAGGAGAATTCTAGCGGCCGGCTGCTCTGATCGGTAGTTTTCCGAGGTTTCTCCGATCACCACCAGTCCTCTCCGTCCTCTTCCTTGTTCTATCCTTGCCCCTTACACACACACACACACACACACTTGCACTAACATACACTATCATACACTACACTACCACATATTCCGGGAGACCGGTCGGGAGCTTAGAGCTTGTCCGGTCAGGGGCGGTGACCCTCTGGTGGGAGAGTCCTGGTTAGGGGGAAACCCCACTAGCCGATGGTAGGTCGGCGCCGGATTTCGCCATCCAAGGGGGGAAGATCACCACCATCTCCCGAGAAAAAAATGCACTAAACTAACGGGACTAATGGCCAAAGCTGTTGATGCGCCCGGAAACACAAAAAATCAATAAATTAATCAATCTTATTTAACTTTATTACAGGAGATAGAGGGACACAGTGCAATTCAATCGCATAGTATATCATGTAATTAGTTTAATTTCACATACAGTTGCAGATTCTGCACGTCTCTGAACAGGTGAGGTAGAATCGAGAAGCACCAAACCATCAAACATTTAATAAAATGTAATAAGAAGATATCACCCTAGATTACGGTCTGAGGACCGTATCTTTCAGGCCTTAAGTTTTGGTATTAAAATACAGGCGCCGATCCGATGGGTGAGATCGCTAAGGCAGTAGTGTCGTGGCGATATCTGCTCGAAGGGCCGCGGGTTCGACTCCCGCCTCGGGCATGGTTGTATTTGTGTTCACCCTTTCACCCCTTATCATCATATCGTTTCGTCTTCATAGTTACCATAACGTTAACTCCCAATAGTGGTCGCTAATGACCTAGATGTTGATGCGACCTTAAATAAAAAAATACAGGTTTTAGACCCCACAACGCTTCATTTGGAAGTTATAAAAGCAAATTTTAATATGATGTCAGTATTGCGCGTTGCATTTGACATGAAAATTTTGATCCCTTTTACTTTTTAACAAATCCATACTAATGAAAGTGAATTTAATGATATGTAATCGTCATCGATTTCACAAAAAGGAGAATATGAATTTGTAGGAAAATTTACAGGCTCTTCTTTAGTATTTGACGCAGTGTCCTTGCAAATTTTGGTAAAGATTAATTCTACATAAATGCAGAAAATAAATAATTAAAATAATATGCTTGTAAACGCTCTACATTCCACTTTTTGCCTGTCGCTAAGAGACAGGTTCGTAATATACTCCACCAGAAGCCAGCATCGGTGCGGTAGAACCGCAGTATTCGGTGAACAGCCGTACCGTTCACCAATTGCGATAAAACTGTGTCAAGTTTTTGCTTGTAGTTGTAGGAAGGATGTAAGCAAAGCACAATTATTGTAACTCCGCTAGATGGCGCTGCAGAACAAGATGACGCTTTATTCAAATGCAATTTCCAATACACCTGATCTTCATTGTTGCTGAGCGTTGCCGTGTGACGTGGGGCAAGGTCGAGAAGGCGGAGGACAAAAGAGAGAGGGAATAGAGAGAGGAATATTTAGGGAGAAGGGCGAAGAAGATGGAACGAAGAGAGTGGGGGAAAGCGAGGGGATAAGAGAGGGGGGAGAGAGTGAACGAGTGAGAGGGAAATAGAGAGAGAGTGGGAAAAAGGGGGAAAGAGAGAGGGAAAAGAAAGAGACAGAGAAGGGGAGAGAAAACGAGATGAGATAACTCTTAAATAAGAATAAAGAACAAGGCAACTCTTTCAAATTTCGAACGATATTTCCCCAATTATATCTTCTGCAGCAGCAAAGCGCCAGGTAGACGCTAGTCCTTCATATTTTTAAAGTTAAAGTGTAATTACTCATGTCCCCATGAAATTCTCTTCTTTTAGAGATTTTATTTATAAAATATTGGTTGCGTGGAAGGAAGCTCATCTATTATATATTACTGAAATAATATGGGAGAGGATGCATTGCACATTGCCTCTGACGCGCTGCGATGCCCCGCGACAACGGAAGGGGCGGGCAGAGTGGGCGTAACGAGGAGGGGTGAGCGGAGCGAGTAGTCAGGAAGAAGCAGGAAGGGCACTCATAGGAAGGAGCGCATGGAGCAGGGTGACCAGACGAAGCAAGAGGAGCGGAAGGGGTCGGAGCGAAAGAGCAATACAAGCATAGACTAAGGAGAGTTCTTTTCTCTATGATACAAGCGTAAGGAATGAGCGGAGGGAAGAAATGGGTGGAGCGTGATGAGTAGAGACCGGAAAAAATATGTAGTATGAAACATCAAAATATGTACATTAATATGTTATGAAAACAATAAGAATATGTAAAAAATATGTAATATAATATTTAAATTAAAATACACTAATTAGAAAACATTACCGTAATATGAAATTACATTTATAAAAAAAATTCTAAACAAATTTCAAAAAGAATACAAACGTTTTAAAAATCATTCAGTCAATCAATAAGTAGTAAAAGCTTCATCTATTTTCTATGCAGGATCGTAGTTTGACAGATAAGGCGCAATAGATATCGTGTGACTGGCGATATCTACGGCTTGTAAACAATCACTGCAGCGTGCAGCATTACACGTCGCAAGTATTATACGTCGGCGATCGCAGATGTTTCTCGGAAATTAAGTTTGAAGGTCACGAAACGCGGTGTCAGTGATACTTTTCGCACCTAACGGTGAAAATGATCTCGGTCGCTGACACACACTTCCCGCTACAGAGAACTGAAGCAGGTGCGGCGGACTCTGACATCAACCGCGCCTTCAGGAGGTGTACCTCCTCCAGTAGACAGCACGGAGTAATAATGTATGGGAAAATGCTCATTTAAAAAAATTCTTTTCATAAAAAATTACGTAATAAAATTTAAGGCAATTAATAGAATAATAAAAATATTTTGTGAAAATAGCAAAATATGTAATATAGTACTAAATATGCAAAAATATGTAACGAAAAAATGAGATTGTACTTAGACGGTGACGATTCTCCAAGATTATAATTTTGAGAACGGAAAGTAGAAAGACAAAGCAATATGTAATTACATAAAAATACGGTCTCTAGTGATGAGTCGGAGGAGTAGAACGAGTGGGAGGGGCTGGATGGGAGGGGCGGGAGCGGTGCGAAGGTCGACCGTAGCAGGCCGAATAGGGCGTGCGGAGGAAATGGGCGACGCTTGCAGGGTGGGCGAGGATGATTTATAGAAAAATGTGTTAAACTCGAGCAATAGCATATAAAGAGCTAGTATGAAGTATTCCAATAATTAGTATTACTTCACATTTGTTGGAAGAAGAATATTCGTTCCCAAAACATTTGGACATTTTCCTTTGATTATTGATTTAGCGGTAATAATTCATTTTATAAAATAAAAATCCGTAGTAGTATCATAAATAAAATGAAATTCGCTTCTATCGGTAAGTTATAAATCGATTTACATTACAAAAACCAAAATTTATTTTTAACCATACAACGCAACAATGATCGATTAAAGCCATTGAAATGGTATCGAAAGTAACAGCCCAGATGATTTACTAAAAGCATTGCCTCGTTTGTAAGGTATAAATATCCATTTTCACACCCATTTCCAATTTTATATTCATACTAGGGCTTACTAAATGTGTCTATTGTCCGTTGTGATACAAACGACGACACAGCAACATTAATGGATAATGGAGTAAAGCTTAAAACGGAAACCGAAACGTCCCTTGTTCAAATGCGAAAATTGTTAGAGGTTAGGAAAAATCAACTACATATGTGCGTGGAAATTCTAACAAAACCTGCGGTTTAATGGAGAAATGAAAATGAATGATGTCCTGGAAAGTGATCTTAGGCCGTGAGATGTGCAACTCATATCTCTCGTCCCATTGCTTGCAGCAGAATATTTTGAAATTCACTAAATAAACCTTGCAGGGGTAATTTTGAAATCAAGCTGGAGAACTGCCACTCTCAAACTTGCTGTTAAGAGCAGCTGTGAAAAAGAGGCAATATCCGATGAAGGATTGTTGAAATATATTTATATTCTTCAGTGATTTACTTCGAAGTATAATACAAACAGTGACATGTAACAGTAAACAGTGAACAGTAAATTATTTGTTAACCCTTTCTTTGTAAATAATTAATATTCGGCTTACATTATTAGAGCGCAAGACAAATAAAACTTAAGAGACTATCATAGTTTTTTACTTTAATGATACGTATTGTTTTTTGAAACGCAATGATCGCTTATTCAAATTATACTAATAAAAAATTACTTGCATTCATCATAATCTTAGAACGAATTCGTTGCGTAGCACGATTTTAACGCTTCAAACAACGTTCACGCGGCCGCCCTTAACGCATATCACCTTTACTTACATACGCCGTGCAATATTATGCAACCTTTACTAAGTGTAGCTACCATAAAGTATGTCTACTACTACCCTCGCCCAGTATCAGGGTAATAACTCTGAAACGCACAATTCAGCTGCAAGCCATTCAAAATTTGGTTCTATTATGAATCAATTTTCAATTTTAAAACAATTATTTAGAAAATACCTAGTTTTTGGCCCATGTTCAACTAATAGAATCAATCCTTTGAAATTTGGAGGTTTTGTTGAAATACGTATCTCTAAATTTAAATCACAAAAATACATTGCAATTGTGTGCTATTCAACATATTGACATGGTTGAAACCACTATCTGTTCTTTAACACAAAACAACAGTATTGTTCTGCGCGCTTACCTTGTCATTTCTTGTCTGCTGAATTCTAATTTCCTCCATTAGGATTTAGATAATTCCTTTGTGATTAGCTGCTACTGTACATCCTCGGGAATCACATCCTTCTTGTTCCTTATATCATGATTACAGGGTTTCACTGTATCTATCGAGCTTATTAAGCATACATAGTAATTAAACTTACCTTGCTTTTTGCAGGAAGTACTGTGCAGAATCTTCACTCATCATCACGGCAAAATTCTGGGAATTTTTAAGAACAAAGAGGCTGCCGAAGATGTCAGGTTCAGGGACAAAATGCTTGACAAGAGAGCTCATTGTATCACCAGCATCGATTGCAAGAAACTTTGGAATAATGTTAGTCGACACACGCACTGGTATTCCAGAGGCAACCACCTCTTCGAGCGTGTCCATATCCTTCAGAAATTGTGGAACCGTCATGTAGCTGGTTAGCGAGCCTTGGAAAGCATTGAGAATTATTAAGCTGAAGAGGGACATCTGCAGAGAGAATACTCTTTCCATGAAGATTCCACGAGGCAACCAAAGAGCTCCTGTGAGGAGTGCGCCTAACATGTCAAAGGTCGAACTCTGTATCATAGAGAACAATGACAGTTCCGTGCATCTGCCAAAATTCTTAATTAAGAGCCAGCAGGGAATGCATATTAGGAAGCATAACAGCGTTGCGTACCACATCTCAGCCGAAAAGGGCATAGATAAATTTTTGTACTGGGGTACTTGCTTTGATTTTGGTACCACAATTTTTACATTATCGTTATCGTGAGGATAAGTAAAATCGATATACTCGTCGTCGAGAAGATTGTCACGGTATCTCGAATTGAATCCCACGTCTGCTCGACCATGTAGCAAATCTCGAAGAACGCCCGTAACATTAGACAAACCGTGAACTAGAGACCCGAAGGAAGTTTTTTTGTAGAGAATGAATTCCCAAGAAGCGTTCATGTGACCCAGGAGAGTAGACAGCATCGCTCCGTCGTCTCCTTCGAAGCGAACTTTCCCTAAGGAATCCACTTTCAAAATAGCTTTTGTTCTGAAAGGGAACATTGAAACTTTCAAAGTATGGCGGCGTAAATTGAGAAAGACATCAGAAAACAGAGGTAGCTCGCCTTCCAAAACTTCTTCTGTTATTTTAACACGGCGAGTTTCAGCTATTTGCGAGTCGTGGAAAGGGTTGTAAGAAATGATGTCCAGGAAATCTTTTATCTCTTCTTTTTCCTCATTCTCATAAATGCATGCTACGGAAGCAGTGTACAACCCACACTCCTTTAAAAGCGGAAGGACTTTCGCTTTTACGATTTCAATACATGGTATTTCCGGAGTTGAATACATTATTAGAAATTTCGCTCTCGAATGGATCAATAGGTAGCTTTTCAGCCTGTTCGACAATATGTGGACTAGAGAGTGTATGTTATCTGTCGCGAGAATCACGAAAGCGAACTCGCGTTTCGTAAATATCTCGCGCGCGTGGGGCTGAAAGGGCTCCGCGTCGCTCACAGAGGCCACCACCAGCGGCTGTCCGAGGGCGAGCAGCGCCCGCACCGCCCATTCGAGCGGCGGCGCGGGGGGGCGGGCGCGCCGCGCGCACGCCAGGGCGAGCGTGTGGCGGGGCGGCGCCGCCCCCGCTCGCTCTGTCACGCGACGCACGACCGCACGCGCCGCGGCCGCCCCGCTCCCCGACGCCGGCGGGCGGCGCGGGCACGCTTCTTTTAACCCTTTCGCGCCGACCGCGTGGAAAAGGATCAGCGCACACAGCAGGCGCGAAATCTGATCGCCCTCTCGCCGCTCCATCGCGCTAGCGGACGCCTGGCGCTGGACGGGACGCGCGGCGCGGGACGGGGTGGGACGGCGCAGGACGGCGCGGGACGGCGCGAATGCCACGCGACGTGACGCGACGCGACACGACGCGACACGGCGCTACGCGACGCCGAACTAGAGAGCGGCAGCAGCGAGTAGGTGTTCCGTTGAATATGAATGGTTTGTCGCTTTCATCCCAGGCCAGGTTTACAGATTTCTTCAAAGCCAGCTGATCGAAAAGCGTTTCTGAATTTAGCGATCGGATATGTTTTATTAATAGAAAGGTCTTTGCGTTAAAAAGGACCAGGTCGATGCATACTTCCCTAACGTCGATTCGAATAGGAAATCTGTCAATAGGTCTCTCGAAGCACCCTGTGTGATGTTTGAAAACGAGTCTTCGAGCTTTATAATATACATGCGATGGTTCTGTGTATTCGATCAACGAAATGAACGCTTCGTTCAATTTCAAAAGAAAATTCGAGAGAGTGGATCTTGAAATACCTGGAATGCGTCAGTATAAAGGTTGAATCTGACGGACGTAACATGGCGTGCGTGATGGTCACGGGTCTATAGGAAATGTATATGACTTTTTTTTTTCTCCAGATGCGAAATTGCGATTACTCACGTCCATTTCATCTAGACATGAAAAAGCTCTCTGAATACACGAATCGATTCTTCATCGAAAACTTGTAGCCAATATCTGTATTTCCAAACCTCTTTCTTCTCTTTGATGTGAAATACAAACAAAGGCAACAAGTTGTCTATTGCCAAAATTCTATACACGCACATTTAAAAGAAATATTGCTGCATTTAAATAAAATCAACTTTAAAATCCCTATTTGGATGTATACTTTTTGTAAAAAGTATTTCGTAAGAACGTTTGAATATCTTGTAACAAAACATAATTGCTTGAAATGTTCAATTACGATTAAGGCTGCTGTTAGAAAGTGTCTTATTACTTCTCAGAATCATAAGAATTATGATCTAGGTCAAAACAAAATCCGAACAAAATATTTGCTATTGATTTTTCGTTTGCTGTATATTACAAATGAGGTAGCGAAAATAAATATCTAATACTTAAACTAGAGACTTCAACATTCACTATTTTAAGGTTTTTTGCTTTCTCATCTTATTGAATTACGGTGCCACTAACTTCGTATGACATCTCTAATAATTTAAACAAGTTGAAATATATTTTTATATTTATTAATTTGAGATGTTTTAATTACATTGTATCAGGAACCGAGGTGGGTCGAATGACACCTTCACTTTTGCCATGATTCCATTGCCCCTAACTACTACCCATTTTGTTAAAATCCTTCTATATTAATCGAGTAACTTGTATCCGTCTGTCCCTCCTCCGCCACCCACGATTTCTTCGTCACCCTTCCGGTCCGCCAATCCAAAAAAATGATATGTCATTCAGAGTATCTTCGGGTGGCATCAGAGTACTTTTTCCGAATCCTTTGAAAACATTGTAAGATAATTATTAAACAAATTATGGGGGTTAACACCTAAAAGGCATTTTTGCACAATTTGAAGGGACATACAAAAGCAATCACTATCTCATAGGAATGCTCTTGAAAAGACAAATCCATTAGTACCATATTTAGCCAGATTATTCTAGAATATTCTGAGAGAATTATAAAAGAAACATTTGGGGGCGGAGTTACGGCACCTTGAGAGATGAAAGTTTGTGAAGTATTGTTATTCGTCATTAACAGCATTAACTTTAATCCTTGGGTCGTTTTATTGGACAGTCAAACCTAATTATCTAATGAAACACAACTTTTTAAAAATATACTTCTGCTGATATTTTTTCGTGTAACTCTCAGCGCTGAAGGATATTCAAGCTACGTAAATTGTTTTGGGTTTACATTTTTTATTGCGAATTTGCATAGCACGAATAACAAATAAACAGGGTGAGTGGTACCCGCCGCAGGCACCAAGCTGAGCAAGTGTAAAATTACTGATAATATTGTTCTCGAAAAAATTGCTAGGTTCCCTCTCGCTGGCCGAATCGCGTCGAATGATATCTCTCCTTAAACAATGTAACGGAAGAATATAACCTTGAGAAACGAACGCACGCGTGCAGATTATCCGATTACTATGTTTAGGACATTAAAGATCACTTTTTGGTCAGAAAAATCTGGTTCCTGCAAGTACCATTCATTGTACTAGGTGCCAAATTCGGTTTTCAACTTAGAGGCTTCCTTTACGTTGAGATTTCTACACGCAATAAATCTACATGGGTCATCCAGTTTTACTTCCCATCCGAATCAATGCGTAAGAATGATTTTTTGGTCTTTCAAAATCCACACTTTTCATCGAATCTAAACCCGCGAACGTGGGTATAACATTTTGATCTGTAGACTCTTCTACGATACACATGGACAATGCACCATGATATGTATCTAACAATACATTACATTCTGATTTGCAAATTCCAACTATCCATCAGACCATTACAGAATATAGTAAAAAATACGAAAAAAGACTTGAAAACCATCCAAATTACCTTGCAGTGAACATCCTGGACAACAGTGAAGACCTCAGAAGATTGAAACGACACCACCCCCTAGATCTCAACCATAGATATAAATAAAATAGTAACAAAGATGACAATGTAATTGCAATGGTCATTTTAAAATGTAATAGCAGGATTAAGTTTTAAAAAATTCAATTTTTATCTGAGAAGTGCTGTCAAAGTACAACTCTTCACTCAATATATTTTTATTTCTAAATAATTCACCGAATGTTCATGTAAAGAACAAATTTTGATGAATGAACAGTTGTTTAAAAAAATCTGTAGACTCATAGTGACTCTTACTCAGTCTGTGGACCGCGAGCGTCCTCGCCGCAGTTGCCTTGTGGAACGGCACGTCCCTTAACTGTGTGCCTCAGACGAAACGGCCCTCGCAAGTTACGGACAACACTTCACGAGCTGTGCGGACACATTCATTTTAATGAATCGTTTTCGAGTTTAAAGCCTCCACGACGGAGAACAGGCGGAAGCCGTTCCTTTTATTTCTTTGCCTTTGCACGGAACAATTTCTGAGTGCCCAGTGCCCGTGGCACTTGCATGCAGCTGTTTGCAAAGTGCCCATCCTACGTTTCGCGAGCCTGGCATTAATTCTGTAACAGTGCCTTAAGCCTTTCTGCTGCTAAAGTCTGAAAGTTAATGCTCGTTTATAAAGAGCATTCATATTCATTAATTAATTTTATTTATTTTGTCATCAGTACAATATTGAGAACCCTAGGAACAATGACACATTTTGTCGGGCGGTAATTAAAAATAATTTATGTTAATTAAAATTCCTTTAAAGTATCAAACACACCCTTTTGTTGCATTCAATAATATAAAATTAATGGACATTTCGAGGTAAAAGTTTGTTCATTGTATTTTAATTGTCATTTAATGAATTTGTTTGATAATTTTTATTGCAACTCATAAATATCACAAAGTCATAACGATTGCATTTATTCATTAACTGATTACAGAAATGAATTCACCTGAATAGAGAATATATCCAACCATACAAACCATACATTTATTTGTGTTGTACTAAGGAATCTTCTTTTAAGATTTATAAGTATTTTTGTAAATTTTCTAAATGTGATAATAGCTCAAAAGTTATTTGCACAAAATGCATAAAAACATTGACCCAATTTGTAATGTTGGGATGGAAATGGTGATATGGAAATGTAATAATGGTATAATGTTGGTATGGAAATATATGTTTAGATCTATTATGTAACAAGAATGGAAACGTTACCAACGAACTTATGCATCTAATACTATTATTATTGTTATTATTATTATTATTGTTATTGTTATTGTTATTGTTATTTTTATTATTCCAGAACTAATATTTGAAGACGCAATGTGTTTAATACGCACAATAGATGGTAAATTATTTCCAAAGTTTTATATTTTTTCAGTGGTCTCCGTGACTTCGTTACGAGAAGTTCTGATCTGAACTTTGGGAAAATAGATCGCAGTGTGTATCTTAAGTTGAAGTTTAAGTTTAAAACTGTTAGTACAAGTGTAATGTGTCAACAAGCCTATTGCTGAGCCGAGTGACCAATGTAAGGAGTCACTTTTAGACTCATAAGGTTCATAAGGTTAATACATATTCATCGGACAACAGAACGAGCGAACCTGTACACATGTCACCCCATGCAGTTGTTTACAACAAGAGTATGCAAATCGGATGCTCTTACATTGCAAAAAGAAAGTTACAGCATACAAAAAATATCATTGATATTAACCAAGCAGTCGTTATACAAGCCCAGGATCGTCAAGGAATATGCATAAAAATAGATTATTAAAATGTTCATGAATTATGAATTGGATTTGGTATTCGTAGCTACAAGCACGTCTTAGGATGAACGTGGACTCCCTACTTCTAAACCGTGTACGCATTGATGGACTGGCAAACTTAAGTGGTCGGTAAATCAGTAAAATAATAAAAGTTAGGCATGGGCCCACGAACCGCATGGGCGCTGTTTAATTTGGAAATCCACCGCCACTAACAGATGTATATCTGCCCTTAATTCCAAATTTTGCTTGCTTTAAACATTTAAAGTTAAGTATATCAAATTAATCAAGAACTTTGGCTGCCAACGAGACAAATAAACAAATGAAACAGTAATTGATAATTTTCACATAAAAAATTAATAAACTGAGGTCAAAAAAAATTCTCGCAGTTCCTGAATCCTATTCTTAATCTGCCGGGGTGCCATAAGTCAATTTAGCAGAAAGGAGGCTGTGGAATAATCTTATCGTTAATCAAGCAGGTCGAACACTGCTTCAAACAATTTTTACACACATTTTAGCATTACATTGGAATAATTTATTGCAATATAAGTCATTTACATATTTCATTTTTTAATTCATTAATCTGCCACTCTTAACATCGAGAAAAGTGTTGTATCAATTGTTAACTCAGGTGCGTTATTTGCACCTAAAGAGAACAGCGCAATCGTCCGTATCTCTGAAGAAACGTTCAGAAATAATAGAAACCAGGAAAAATATTTTTATCAATGCTTACTACCATATGACACCCTCAAAGACAAGCGTTTCATTCTAGGAAAAATTCAGTTACACAAGCAGTGAAAACAAACCTATCTTTCATTCTTTATAACTTTTTTCCTAATCAACTTTTCAACTTCCAGAAATTATATGCGCTTTTATATTCACTTCTAAATAATTAGTTGCAGTGTCATTTTTTTATTTTTCATTAAATTAAGCCTTACGTACTTAAGGTATGCAAAAATTGGTATTGTTGTGATTGGTAAATAACCTAATTTTCACACGCAATTAAAAAAAGCTCCAAAAAACACGTCCACGAAATTAATATATATTTTTAAGTGAACCTTATCGAACATTTTTCTGTTGAAATCAGCTACTCCGGTCTGCCCTTCTCAAAATGATGACCGTTTAAAGTTTACAATATGTGTTTGGAAGGAACATCATCACCTTGGGACATGCCGAAACCGTTTACTTCTTGAAGATTTATTATCTCCTCAACTTTCAGATTTACATTAACTGCACAATATTTTCAATATTTTTTCAAAAATATTTCTTCTTTCAATTTGCTAAATTTCTTTGTTTTTCAATAAATTTAAACATAGGAAATTGAGATCTGCAGAACTGAAACATGCAATAAGTAAGTGAACTTTGACGCACAATAACATTACAAACTCTAAACAAATCTCGGTGAAATTAATGTATGTTATTAAGTAAACGATTGTAAATAGTTTATCGTTAATAACAACCGCCTCAGCCAACCTCTTTCAAAATGGCACCCATTTATAGTTTACATTACGAGGTTTGAAAGAAAGCACCGTTTCCAAAACTAAGTTATCTTTGAAGGAGAATTACACACAAACATCTAGAAACACTTCCACAAAATTAATAACTATTATTAATTGGACGTTTGTTAATGTTTTTTAGTTAACAACAGCCGCCTCGACCTGTCTCTTTTAAAATGATCGTTAAAAGTTTACATGACTAGATTTGAAATAAATCGCCATTCCCAAAACAATATGAGTTTTGATGGACAATTACACGAAAACGATTAAAAACACGTCTGTGACATCAATAAATATTATTAATTGGACATTTATTGATATATTTCCGTTAACAACAGCCGCTTCAGCCTGCCTTTTTTCGTAGCGACCGTTTAAAGTCTATATGACTAGGATTGAAAGAAAGCGCTTTACCAAAAGTAAGTGATTATTGACGGGTAAACACATAAAAGAACTAAAAACACTACATGAAATAAATAAATGTTATTAAGTGGATATTTGGTAATATTGTTTCGTTAATAACAGCCGCCTTGGCTGGCCATTTTTATAATGGCGAACGTTTAAACATTACTTGACGGGCTTTCAAAGACTATGCCGTTTCTATTAAATGATCAATGACGATCAAATTATAAAAAAAATATATCAACACATCTCCGTGAAATTAATATATAATATGAAATGAACAATTGTAAATATTTTTGTTGCCCCAAATTGCCTCCCTCTGTGGACGCGCAGTTAGCAGTTGAAGCGTCAGCGCTGGATGTCATGTCAGAGGTTGCCCGCAGGGTGAAATGATCTGGGCAGGAAATGACTTCTGGCATTTGTGTAACCGCGACTGCTAAAAATACGACTCAAGTGACATGAAGATAACAGTCTCATAGGAAGCCAACTCATGCGGCCATGACTCTAGCATTTCCATATCATGAAACACAGCACTAGGAAACTGATTTCGATGTAATTACACGTTTTTACATAAACTAGATACCTGCATTGAAGAATATTTTTTTAGAGTTTACAAGATTTTCTAAATGAATTATAACTACTTTTAATTTACATATTTTTGCATATTTTGGTGTAATTACATATTTTACATATTTTACATATTTTACATTTTTTTATTTCGTTACATTTTAATATATTTATACGTCGAAATGGAACTTTTCAGATGCGCGTTTCCAATTTACGTTACAGAATAATCTTTCTTACAAATCAAATGGTATGCTGCTGCTCTTCTATGACCACGATATTTTCACTATGAAATGTCAAACTTCTCCTTTCCTCCTCCTCCCCCGCCTACCCCACAACCCCCGCTCACTGCGTACTTGAAGTAAAGGATGAACGGATGTTTATGAACAAAAGTAATTTCAACAACGTTCTTGCTAATGTTTCAAACGGCGCATTTGATACTCGACCAAAAACTAACAAATATTTTTTTACAGAAAATTGTCTTACCGCATTCTTTGATTTGAGGGGAGGGTATATTGTCTTAATTCCCTCCCCGAGATCCATTACTGGCTACACGGTACTACTATATTCACTTAAACACCAGCTCCTCGTAATCATTGTAATATACTACGAGAGTATTTTATATTTCGAATAAAATTCTTAGTGATCTCCTATTCTTCCTTGTGGTGAAGTCTAGTGTACAATTTCTCCTGTAGAGGTAGAAGTTATTTCCAGCCACCCTGAATCCTTGTTAATAACTGATCAGCGACGTCTATTTTCGAAAAAATATTCTAGAGAACGATTTTGAACACAATAATGAGTTTTTGTTTTATATATTTTCTATTTTTTGGAAAAAATAAGCACATATGTATCTACTACATATTTTGAATACTTTATCATTATAAATTCCGTTCCCTACACATCACTTTCTAGCTTTTGGTCTTTTTTGGTACTTCTTTCATTTACAGGGCCCTGGTAATAAAAAAAAGTGAATAAATCCAGTTTATAAAGAAAAGTTCCTCTTACACGTGATGTACAGGTAGCTAGAATCCATGTTTTGTAGGTCCTCGATACCGAGAAATCGAATGACAGCAAAACGCTAGCGGCTAAACCGTTCAACCGATATTCTCAAAAATTGATATTCCCCAATGGATATGGCTGCTATTGCGGTTCCTTGAGTTTCAAACCAATATTTTAATTTTTGGAGGTAATTTACAAGAAGCGCCTGGGACATTTTTCAAATTTTCAAAAAAATTGCTCGATGGTTTTTTATTAAATTATTTTATAAACTGTAAAGGACGTTTAAGAAAATGGTGCAGGTCTCATGTTCGTTGAATACCCTAATTTTTCGAAAATAGTAAAAATTCAAAATTTTTGCGACGTATTGCTGTAACTGCAATCATGAAGATTGAGATTTTCACTTTAAATGAAATCTGTTCCTTAAAGATAGATTTAGAAATAAGGTAATGTACAATTATTTGGAAATTTGACTACTTTTTGCGTAATTTTGCGTGAAAATACGGGCGATAAAATAAATTAAAAGTTAGTTAAAGAGAAAGTAAGTTAAATTTAAATACCGTGTAGATTGATATTACATTCGTGCATTAATATTATTGTTATCAACATTAATTATTATTGCTGTTATTAAATACTCATAAACTCATTTACTATTATTTTTCAGTGTATTCATTTTCTCTCAAAGATTGAACTCTTGATGTTTTGGATTTTGCTTGTGTTTTGGTTTTCGCATGTAAGTTGAAGGGATGCCATTTCTTCCTACGTTTTGTCAGGATTAATTCAAAAATACGTACGTTGTTACAAGCTTCTTTGGAACCTCTTTGAAGCATTTAGTAGTACTTACTAACATATCGCGGCGTTAAGCGATTTATTTTCAATTCTCCCTTACTCTTCACTTACTGAGTCAAAGGTAATTTCACTATAGTTCGGTAAAATTTCATAGAATACACAAATGTTATCACTAGATATCTTTCTGAATAATTTTTAATTCATCTCTAAGTTGAAGTGAATAAATATACTCACACAAATGCTGTGTGAGAGTTTCTCTCCCATCAACTCCGTCCTCGCTCGTTTTCACTCCAGTCGGTATTGTGTGTATTGTACTTTACCTCTGTTGTAAGCAACCCTTTCTCCAAATAATTCTCGAATTTTCTTGAATGTTGTCCTATTTATTACGTACTGTTTTAAGATTTTGACTGAGGTCAAGCGGAAGAGCGGGCCCAATGGCCTGAGTTTCGCCATCAAAAATGAAATTTTTTTCCTGTCTATTTTCATTACCTGGCCGTAAGCGCCATCTGCCCCCAAGATATGAACGTTTGAACCAGTGACTTGAAAAACATTGCCTTACAGGGTTATGGAAAAGATTATTTAATAACACCATGTTTATAACCATGGCCAACCACCTCTTACTTTGTTACTCAATATTTTTGCTTTTGCAAATAAATCTAGTTTCATTTAAATCCCATTAACGTCCCATGCGCTGAATTATATATGGTTTGTAGCCTAAAGCAATAGGAAATATAAAAATTGGAAACGTTTATGCCTAATTACAGATGACAGGTTTATTTTTTAATCATTTCTTAATATTATCAAATGGATGTGTTTATTCCCAAGACCATCTCTATAATGAATCATGGCAATTCATACGAGAATGATACCATGGGGTGTACCTTACATGTCCATGTCTCATCATCTATTCTGTTTTGATGAGATGTAACGTTCACTACGAGCGATGAATGATGTCGAGAATTAGGAGACGACACAAACATAAACCATTCCGCGCGTCATAGTATGTCGTAATGAGCTCTACGCATGAAACACGGCTCAAGCTGCCACCTCCAACTCAGGGGTCCAGCCCAAAGGACACATCAGATCCGTCGCTGAAGCGACGTATGGTAGAAAGGGAAATGGGAGCATGCGGATAAAGGGACGAAGAATTAGCTTAGGTATTTCATGCTACTTTCAGCGTTTCGTGTAATATTTTATCGATTAATGTAGTAGTACATCTTAACGACCTTTCCGACGTTTTAAAAAGAAAATTAAACAAGAAGATTATTTCTATCTCGATTCCTTCCTCTTGGAATTTCATATGATTTTCGACAACACTATCGAAAACGTTATGTAAAATCTGGTGCGATGTGTCCAGCAAACAGTAATTCTTTACCCATATAAGGACTTCACGCAGAGCTGCTGTTGCCGCAGCAATTCTAGTATTTACCACCCATCTGTACATTATATACGTGGAATTAAAGCGGTTAAATTAGTGTTTTGAAATATTTGTTTAATTAATTTGATGTATTTTAATGAATACGAATAGCATAATCAACATTTAAAAATAATAATTCAAATGTATGGATATTAGAAGTTATTTGTTGAGTGTACGTTACTACCCTGCTGCAGCAAACACACTGCTGCGAATTGTGTGGAAAAATGATCCTGGAGCAGCAAATATTGGCTGTTCTGAATAGGCCTACGTGAATACTGAAGCTTCTTCCTTCCTCGTCCCATGACGTCTGCTCTGTCGTAAACAGGAACGCACTCAGCATGAGAGTATAGCTGTAACTTCAGATACGATAAATTACGGAATATCATAATCCGATATCTGCATTCCTCAGTTAAAATCTAAATTTTTCTTGAAATTTTCCCGATTTCCTGGGTATCTAACAAAACTTTAGACACCTTTCAGGTAGCCAGAGGCTATAATTTTTTCCGTCAATGTTTGTGTATATTTAAATTAATAATAATAATAATAATAATAATAATAATAATAATAATAATAATAATAATAATACATTAAGAAACGATTATGTAATGTTGGATATTAATACACGATGTGATTACGATACGAAAAAACGAACGAATATTATAACCTTCACACGAGTGTATTCACACTTCACACGAACCCATTATATTGAGTTTCATACGATACTTTTTCTACGACTTATGGTAACTAAGTTAAACTTTTACGTTGAATTGTTTCGTTGCAGTTGATATGCAGGATTCAGCCAAGTACAGCTAGCGGACAGCTCCCTACTCTATCCACCGCAGGTGGCTTTGTTTTACCAGACCACTTTTGAGGGAGAACAAAAGTTGCAGCAATAATTCCGACGTCACTATTTTCGCTTTTTCTCTTATTTCTGGAGGTATCAACTCCAACTTTGATTCACTAGGCATTTTAAACTAAAGAATTGGTCGTTCTTAAGGACAACATATAACACAAAAAACTTGCGGTCAGATCTTAACAGTCAATCAGTCAAATGTTCTCTCCAATAACTACCACTACGCTACTCATATAGGAAGAAAGTGAAATTACAATTCAATTAATTTTAAATAATATTTCACATAAAAATTACTACTAATAAAATAAATTAAAAGTGAGAAGTATAATATAATATTAAATGCAATTTTAATGTACACAATCGAACGAAACGTTTACTATAACGATTTTCAATTACTAATTAAATGTGAATACTTTGTTAGCTTCTCTAAGATTGATCAATAAGCTGTATAATGCTGAAATCTATATCGTGATGAGTATCATGTGAACGGGTTGCAGCCACCAAATAACCAAATTTTACAATGGAAGTAGAAAGATAGAATTGTTTTATCCGCCGCTTATCAATGGGAGGCGGCTTATCGACGGATCGCAGAGCAGTATGTTCCTTCTTTGTGCAGGTAAGAAAATTTTTGTTTCATCATTTTGGATGTTATTGTATTAGACGCTTTCTGAACTCCTAGTGATAGTTTTATCTTTCATAGCTTATCAAATGTTTACAAAAAAACATAACCATTGCCATGCGTGATTTCCCCACGGAATGTCAGTCGTTCTGTTATTGCCAGTCCAGAAATACGTTTGCAGTCTTATTTTAGTACTTGTCGATGCTGATCACAAGATGTGCAATCGAAGAAACATAGTGTTAATATACTTCTTCCACACCTTAAAAAGATTGAATGATTGATTTTTTCGTGTTTCCGGGCGCGTCAACTGCTTTGGTCATTAGTCCCGTTAGTGTAGTGCATGTTCTTTTCTTGGGAGTTGGCGGTGATCTTCCCCCGCTGGATGACAAGATCCGGCGCCGACCTACCGTTGGCTAGTGGGGTTTCCCCTAACCAGGACTCTCCCACCAGTGGGGCACCGCCCCAGCCGGGACAAGCTCTAACTCCCGAACGATCTCCCAGAATATGTGGTAGTGTAGTGCATGTTAGTGTAAGTGTGTGGGTGTAAGAGGTGAGGATATGATATCGCCTGGTGTTGATCGGAGAAACCACGGAAAACTACGGATCCGAGCAGCCGGCCGCTAGAATTCTCCTCCAGACAGCGACTGAATTCGACCTAGCTGAAAAGCTAGTGTCGAAAATCCTGCCGCCGTCAGGACTCGAACCTAGGATCTCCCGGTCAGAGCCTTAAAAAGAAGCAGAAAAAAACGAAGTGTTAATTTGTGTCCCGTGGAAAAGACCTGGACCATGGAAAAGGCGCAGTGACTCTCCATAGAACCGGTTCAATGGGAACCCGCGCGAAGAGGGCGAGTGCCTACGCAATAAGGCCATACGCCTCTCGCTGGGTGAGTGGAAAAAAGCAGACTCGAAACTTCGCGGTAGTTGCGACAGTAGCATTCCGACCGCTCACGGATAAAATCAATTAGATATGCTACTGAACGCGCAAGGCATAAAGGCAAAAGTAGGGATTGATTTCTTTGCAACAATTCGAACAAAATCCTATGTTTTCGAATGAGAGGCTTGCTCGACCAAGCTTTGGCGAAACTGCGCGCTGACCTCATTTATTCATCAAATCACACCACATTCAGAGTGTGTTGAATAAAGAGTACTGCCTGTCAGAAGTTCTCTTTAAGGTAGGACATAGGAGGTTTGTAGAGGGGGAGCGGAAATGTAAATTTCCCGAAACCAGACGCAGGAATAAAGCGTCACTTACTCACTTACCTGAACACTTACGGTGCCGACTGGGACTGAGTATCTCACTTTCGTACTTGCGCGTAACTTGCACTCCTTACCATTTCTCTTACCCTTGATCCTTGAAGGTGCGGAAATGAGCTTCATATAAGTTTGAGTTCACGCACACTATCACGCTCACTTTTACAAACTTTCGTGGTCAAACACTTGTGGATCAGGCGGCCTTTTTGAGAACGATCCATGTCAACGATGAAATTGCTCGAGATGAGAGTAACTGAGTGGTGGTGCGATTAAAATATGTCTGGCGGAAAGAAATGTACTTGCAGGAACATCTAGATGCACAAGTCTCGGCGAAGTTGTGGGTGCTAACTCAACTGTGTTTGACGACGTGAGCAGCCGAGGGCTTTGCGCCCACCGTCGCCAGCGATAAATCGGGGATGTCCGGTCTCCCTTTTCATTCGTCTGCCAGCCGCCACGCCACTCGTCCTTTGTGGGAGGAACAGGAGAAGCAACCTTCGACACAGTCGAACATCTGGCAGATAGGAAGTTAAGAATCCCGAAAATTAAACAATTACTTAGCTTTACTTAGTGAAGCCTGTGAATGACACTTATCAGTGCATGAAATGTGACAGTGACAACGCCAAATGCTTAGATGTAAGGTACCGCATTGCAAATTATGGCTCGACATGATTGCACAGTCAACTATTGAATAAATGTGCCATTCGTTAAATTTTTCCTCGAGTGTTTTGATACCTTGCTCAAGTTACTTACCCTATCGAATAGTGGTGTGAAGTGGTCAGTATAGCATTTAAAAACCCGCCTGAGTAAAAAAAATTCGTTTCCTTATGCATTGGGCTGTGCTCATTCTCACGCTCACTCTAGCGAATAAGAACGGGTCAGCAATAGACGTCTCGGTTCATTGGTAGTTCTGGGCGGGAATCGTCACAATATATGCCTTTGCGGTTTGCAATTGCGTTTTTGTTATACATTGCAAAATACATACTTATATTTATAAAAGTGTGTGTGTTTGTGTATGTATATATATATATATATATATATATATATATATATATACAATACATACATACACACACACTAATATATATATATATATATATATATATATATATATATATATATATATATATATATATATATTGAGATATACAAATTTTCTCTCTACATTAATTTCTCGCAAAGATCTTAGCGCCCGGCTTGCTGGGTCAATGGGTCACGATATATTATAATCCTTATTACCTTTATAAGGGATTATAGGATCCGCAGACTATACAGCGCTGCTGGGAATCTGAAATAGAATGATTCTAATTCCTAGTTCATTACTGTTTGGATTGACTAAATGAAAGATCACTTTCTTTTCTAAAGAACAAAATTTAACAAACACTTTACACTTTGCACTGCACTAGGTCTTGTTTCTTGCTGCCTTAAAACTATTTACATTTTCCTTTCGGAATGTGCCAACAATAACCATTTCACCAGGTATTCTAATAACCGTTTCTGCCTAATATTTGCTCCCCATTAACTTCATTGAATACACATACACATTAAATTAAACTCCCTACACATACTGACAAAATACACATAATAACAAAACAATAACAAAAGAAAAACTATTACTCCTAATATTTACAACTATTTACAAATCTCTGTCATGACCAGAATATTTAATCATGCGTGTCGTCCCTCATATACGGCTTCATGTTCCTGTAGTTATATGTTCCCATTTGTCGTCCGTTTTCATCATTCAAAATCGCAGCATTCTTGCTTAATACTTTACAAATTCGGTACGGACCTTTATACAACGGGAAAAATTTATAAAATAGCTTCTTATCCGCTGACGACACTTGAGGTACTCTAATTAACACTTCATCACCCTCCTTATACTCGCCTCGAAAGCATTGCTTCTGTTTTAGCTTTCTTTTGGCTGCTGCCTCCCTCAAATTGTCATAAATTATTCGCGTATCTCTCACATCATCTGGGATCCCACTTATTTCTGGAGGTATCCTAATCCTTCGAAACGGATCATTTTTTTCTTTCCTACCCATGTGGACCTCTATAGGCGTGCTTCGCGTGCTCCCATGCGGAACATTATTCAAAACGTAGTTCAATACTGGAACGGCCTCCATCCATCGGTTATGGCTTTCCGAAATGTAGACTCTAAATAAGCGCGAGATCTCCTTCATAATTCTTTCGCTGGGGTTAGCTTGAGGATTTCGTACCGTCGTGTAACATATTTGGATACCAATTCTTCTCATGTCTTGTTCCCATTTTCCACTAGTAAATTGCGTCCCCAGATCACTAATAATTTTTTTAGGTATACCGAATTCTTCAAAAAATTTGTGGCATTGCGTAATGCAACTCTGTGCATTCGCCTTTCTAATGGGGTATAATTTTGTGATTTTAGAAAAAACATCCATTATTACCAACAAATATTGATTCCCAAATTTGGATTTCGGCATTGGTCCATAAAGATCCACAGCGTATATTTCCCTAGTTGACGTAGGTATTATCGCTTTGCTGCTCCCCTCATACCTTTTATTGGGCTGTTTGGTTTTCTGACAGACGTCACACTTACTGATTTGCTTACGGATTTGTCGCCCCATGCCTTTCCAATAGCATTTTGATCTTAGTATTACTTCGATTTTGTTACATCAAAAGTGGCCGAAATGTTGATGCGTAGATAGAATCAGTTCTCGCCTATGCGCTTCTGGTATCCAAATTTGATACTGCGTCCCTCGTTTCCTAATCCGATGTAATAATACCCCCTCGTACATCTTCCACATTGAAAATTTCGGATCATCCTGCCGTCGGTCGTTATCTTCCGCCGAAAAATGCTCAATTATTTGCCTCCCCACAGGATCCTCTCTTTGAATTTTCGCTAATTCCTCCTTCGTCCATTTCGGTCGTATTTCCGTTAACTGGATAGCATTAATATCGGGTTCCACACTACCTTCCTTTTCCTTTATCCTGATTCTCGATAAATAATCGGGCAAAACGTTATCACGGCCTTCACAATATTGGATGTTAAAATCAAATTGTTGAAGCCATAGTGACCATCTCAACAATCTATCGTTATTCAAATGACTTCTCATTAAGAAAATTAGGGCCTTGTGGTCCGTAATGACGGTAAATGGTCGTCCAATTAATATAGCCCGTAATTTCTGCGTAGCCCACACAATTCCTAAAGCTTCCCGTTCACTGGTAGTAAAACGTCGTTCGCCAAGGGTCAAAACACGACTTTCTAGGGCGATTATTCTCTGCTTATTCTTTTCGTCGAATTGGAACAACACAGCTCCCATGGCAAATCCACTACTATCCACTTGTAGATACATTCTTTTGTCGAAATCTGGATAACTGATCAAAAATGTCTTCTCAAATAGTTCTTTTAATTTTTTAAACGCCTCTTGACATTTTGCATCCCACGCCCATTTCCTCCCCTTCTTTAGCAATTCTATTATTGGGTGTATAATTTCTGAATAACCTTTGCAGAACCGGGAATAATAATTGCACACCCCAATCAATCTTCTAACTTCCCTTACATTCCGAGGTCGTGGAAAATTCTTAATCAATTCTTTCTTTTTATCTTGCATCGACATTCCTTGATCCGATATGACGTGCCCCATAAATTTTATATTCCTCCTCCCGAATTGGCATTTTCCAATATTTAATTTTAAATTATACTTCCGAAAGATTTCGAATAGTTTTTTCAACTTCTTTAAATGTTCAAACATATTGGTAGAGAATAACACAATATCGTCGACGTACATGAGAGTAGTTTCCTTTAGCTCATCCGGTATTACATCGTCCAAATAACTGATTAAAGCTGCGCCACTATTCTTTAATCCAAAGGCCATCCTCTGAAAACTATACGTATTGCCTTCAAATGAAAAACTGACAAATTTTTGCGATTCTGGGTGTAGTCCAATTTGCCAGTACGACGCAGTAAAATCCAGTCCCGTGAATATCCGAGCTCCTTTTACCTTCCACATCATTTCATCTAATTTCGGCGGTTTTTCATGACGAGCGATGGTCTTGCTATTGAGTTTCCTAGCATCCACACAAAATCTGATCTTATTGTCTTTCTTACGAACTATCACTATTGGGCTTACATACGGTGTCATCGATTTTTTATTATACCATCCTCAAGCATCGTGTTTATTTGTTTACGTACTTCGCTTTTATATACATGGGGGATTGGATATTGTTTCAGATTAAAAGGTTCCTCATCCATCAATTCAATTTTAAATTGATATCCCTTTACCGGCTCCCTTGAACTTTCAAAAACATCTTTATATTCATTGACTAACATTTCAATTGCTTCACTAGCATCTATTCCGTTTTCGTCGACCGCGCCCTCTGCTGCCGCGTGGATCTGGTCCCTGGTCTCTTCAATTTGTTCCGCAATATCGCAAATACACATATCTTCGCCCTCCTGGTCTTTGATCCCTAAACAATGTTGTTGCCCTTTGTCACCTCGTAACAATATACTCCTGTTACCTATGTCGACCTTGGCGTCACACATTTTTAGGCCATCAATCCCCAAAATAATTGGACGGATCAAATTCTTCACTACAATTGCCGGAAACTGAATTGTCATCCCTTGGACTTCCACTTCCACCCAAATTTGCCGACTTCTCGTTTCGATGCGCCTTCCATTAGCTGTCCGAATATCCAAACTCCTAGTGGGTAGCTCCTCAATTTTATTTCCCTTTTTCTTTAACTGCTCATATAATTTTTCCGACACTGCACAAACATTAGCACCTGTGTCAATTAAAATGTCTACAGGTATATTCCGAAATATCCCCTTCAAAATTAAACACGTGCTATTCTCCGCCCGTTCGTCCGTATCTTCTCTTAATAAATCTTCCGCCGATACTTCAATGCTATTCAACTCCTTAAGAACCATCACGCCCTCATTATCATCGTTCGAAGTATCCCGCCCATTTACTTCGAACACTGGGAGTTTTCCTGTTCAATCGCATTAATTTCCACATGTTCCCGTTTATTGTCCTCTTTGAACCTCCGCGGATACCCGTTTCCTGTCTTTTTATTTTCCATTTTAGTACTATTTCCCCTGTCATCCTTTCTTTCTGAGCTATAATTTCCTTGGCGGTTGTAATTATTCATTGTTTTTCCCGTTCCATTGTTATTCTCGTTCCTGCTTTCATTATATTGATACCCGTTACTACGATCATAATCACTATTCAATGTCTGGTCGAATCGACTTAAACGTTCGACCAGATCCTCAGAATCAATAGGCATGGAGTTCCACAATAAATTTTGGATATTTACGGGCAACTGACGAATAATAATTCTAATTAATTCATTGCTATCCATTCTGTCTTCGCATGCCTTGAATGCTGCTATTTTACGTGTTGCGAAGTCACACATATTCTCGGCTCCACCCTTCTTATACCTTTCACTCATTAATTTGTATTTTAGATCAAACTTGTGGCTTTCGTTCCAATATCTTTTTAAGAATTTATCCTTCCATTCCTTATAATTAGTCGGTTCCGGTACTAAAGAGGTCAACCAATGATGTGCCTTGGACGACATGGCTTGTTCTACTATATGCAATTTTAATCTTTCGGGGATATTATTTATCATAAAATAATTCTCTAATTTTGAAATAAACGACCACGGTTGTTCTTTCATATCACCATGAAATTTTAGGTGGCTTGGTATTACAAGCGCCGATGCATTCATTGCTATATTTCCCTGCGAACGTATGAATTCGTTTTCTAACTGTTCAATCTTGTCCTTAATGTCCGACATATATTTCCCAGATTCAGATTCTTGCACCATTTTAATGTTTCTAAGTCCCTCCTGTATTCGTTTTTCTAATTTACTATCCAAATAAACTAATTTAGCTTCTATGTTTTCAATTTTTTCGCCATGTTGAAGCGACATTGCGTTTAAATCATCTACACGCGATTCGACGATTGTCAACTTTTCGCATTGTTGGTCATGTAAATGTCCCAATGTCACAATGCTCTCCTGTAAATTATTAACTTTGGAATTAATTTTGTCGCCAGATTCTTTTAATTCCCTCTGCATTTGGTCGACTTGATTATTAAAAGACTCAATTTTACAATGAATAATGTTGAATTCAGCCGATGTATCCACCCGTAATTGCGCTATTTCCTCGTGTATTTCCTGACGAAAATTCTTCAATTCTAATGACATTTTCGATGTCATTCCTTCCAATTTAGCGTTATTTTTTTCTAATTTAGTATTAATATCTGAAGTAATTCCCTCTAATTTAGTATTCATATCTGAAGTAATTCCCTCTAATTTAGTATTCATATCTGAAGTAATTCCCTCTAATTTAGTATTATTATGCTCAAGTTTTGCGTTCATTTCTGCTAACATTTTAAGAATTAAATTATTAGGGTCCATATTTCCTAACGGTGCAGCCATTATTTCCTTTTCTTGTGGTTCAATCTCAATAATTTCACGCGAGATTTCTCCCTCGGGGTTAGTATTAGCAGACGCCATATCATCTACATTAACATTCTCCATACGCAATTTTTTGCTCCTAGTATCCATTTTGAATTCTAATACAAATTAAAATCTCTCTGTTAAATTATTTTAAAATCACACCAATGAAATGGTCTTGGCTCTTTCTTATAATTAACAATTAATTTCAAATGTCAATCCATAAATTTCAGATTCCCTTTGGATCACTTTATTATAATTTATAAGACTAATTTTATCCGTGTCACCAATTGTTATAAATTATAACAAATTATGCATCACGTTGGCGCGCCATTTTGAGATATACAAAATTTTCTCTCTACATTAATTTCTCGCAAAGATCTTAGCGTCCGGCTTGCTGGGTCAATGGGTCACGATATATTATAATCCTTATTACCTTTATAATGGATTATAGGATCCGCAGACTATACAGCGCTGCTGGGAATCTGAAATAGAATGATTCTAATTCCTAGTTCATTACTGTTTGGATTGACTAAATGAAAGATCACTTTCTTTTCTAAAGAACAAAATTTAACAAAGTTTATTGTTACCTTTTTGCAAACAATATAGTGAATTTAATAAATGATTTTGATGTTAGGCCTTTGATCAAGATATCTTTGAATTTAGAGTTTTATACCGCGGTTAACTTATCTATTCTTCGTTGATGTCCCTCGAAGACTTCTCAGTCGAAATATCTTGCGAGCTTGCCGTAGTCCAAAGTTCCAAGAAATCCTCTTCTGCTCCTATCCAAGATGGTGTCAAACTATCAAAATTATCAGTCCCGATTACGTCCTATGACATAGTCCCGAAACCTATAACTCGATTACCACTCCCGACAAAGTCCCAATTTATGCGTCAATATTACTTCCACATGCAATATTTGCAATATCATTTACTGTCCTTAAACTTTCACGATCTGAAAAACCCGACTCTGACTATCTGCATTACACTCGCTCCCTCTCACAACCTACGATCCGTTCAGACACGCGATGCCGGTCAGAATGAAATCTTCCTGCATGATTCACCCGCGAAGCTTCGTATTAAACTCCCTTCTTTTTTTTTCATAACATTTGACCGTCCTTCTCTCACCCAGCCAATCCATGCGTTCGTTATATTTTGGTGTAGCTGACCTTTCGATCGTCTAAACTTCTTAATGCATATTCCACCATATAGTCTTCAAATAAATGTTAGTTTATTTTCATGTGACATATCGGTATGTCACTATATATATATATATATATATATATATATATATATATATATATATATATATATAAATATATATATATATTGAGACGAGCTCGAATATACGTCCTGGTAACGGACCGGACCATATATAAAAATTCCCAAAATACCGTCTTCGGCAGTTCGCTAATTTGAACGGGGCGCGAGAATCCCGTCACTGTCTGACGTCGGCCGCGGCCGCGTCGAGCGAAACGCTTGTCCACGAATAAGAAATTCGAAAGATTAGCTTGGGAACGAGATCACGTGATTGGCCGGTATCCGAAAAACGAGGGAAGCCAACGGCAAGACATTTTTTTCCGTTGAAAGTTGAAGGGGTCTCAGAAAAATCTCGGAGGAGGACGGATCGCTGCGGAACGCGTCTCACAAATCACGTAAAAACCGTTATAAGTGACGGTTAGTGCAGAGAAACCGGTCGCGAGTCGCTAGCAGTGAACTTCACGCGAGATTGTTTCATCCGAATACGGGAAGAGAACGAACATTGTACTCGTTTTTTGTTGATAACTCACAACGGAAAAGAAACGTGTATCAGTGGGAGCGAATTATGTGAATTCAGTGAGGGCTGAATCGGACTCTTTTCCGGCGTACGCCGAACAATTTTCTGCATCGCCGCTACGTCACATCACCGAAGCAAGGAGCCAAGGCGATAACCATTCCTGAAGACACCGCCAGAGAAGCATTTGTGTTGGGGAAGGAAGACGGGCGCAGAGGCGAGGCCGAGGCACTTCCCGGCCGAGAAAATTGGTACGGAGACGCAGCGGAAGGAGGGGCGGAGGATCGTGGAGGCCAGGCTACCCCGGCGCGTCGCCAGCACGAGCCGTCGCGGCCAGCGCAGCGAGAGCCCCGGAGGTCGCGTAGGGCGCGATCGTCACGTCCCCAAACGCCGAGGCGCCAAGGCGCCGCTCGCAGCACTCGACTAGGCCAGTTCACGTAAAACCCCATTGGAGAAGCGTGAGTACCCGTGCGACAGACGGTTGCAGAAACGAAAGAAATGTAATTGAACGACGCTAAACCACACTGTTTGTTTCTTAAAAGCTTTCAAATATTAGGTATTTCAAGCCACATTTGTGAACGTTGATGTGTGGAACTCTTGAATGAAAGCCATGTTAAGAACAGAAATGATTAATTCACTTTAAACAAGTCACCCAATTAATAAAGTGTTAAAAAGGGGTGTTGTAAATAGTTTGATTAATTTTGATCTGTGCCGAGTTTTGTTTAAGAAGTAGTGATTGAAGTGTATTATGGATTAATAACCATTTGTCAGGAATGAAAGCAATTCAGAGTAGGAAGGTTCAACTTTCTATTCTTTGGGTCCTTAAGACCAAGGCATGCCTGCACCAAATGGTGTATAAAGTACAATTCATTAAATGAATGATGAAATAAGGTGATTTATTGTGAAGAGAGGTAGCAATAATTACTCCGAATATTCATTTCCGAGCACGAAGGTCGCGTTCTGTACGTGATTGTTTGTCAAGGGCTATTTTTGTTGAATTTGTGTGTGTGTTTTTTTTTTGTTTTTGTCATTCCTTGATTGTAGAATATACAGCCTTGTATGCCAGAGCCACAAGTGTTTTGCTTTGAGTATAAACCTGCCCGTATTCCCCACCCAGGTGCATTTTCAGGCATAAGCCTCATCCAGGCAAGCGATTCGAAACAACTCGAGAGGTCTGACGTCGGGACGGCAGTGGACTGTCGAACGACGCCGGTAACGCCCACGCGATCTCACACATCCTTAGGGCTAACGACTCCTTCTCGCAACAGAGTTGTATTATGCGCGGCGCGTCGGAGGGAAGGCCACGACGTGTGTTCCGTCGCAATATATATATATATATATATATATATATATATATATATATATATATATATATGTGTGTGTGTGTGTGTGTGTGTGTGTGTGTGTGTGTGTGTTTGTGTGTGTAATTTTATTTCCATTATATTTCAATTTCTTCTTCAATCTTCCAATTTATTCGTCAACCTTTGACCCTATCGCATCCACATTGGTGACTCCGTGTACCGGAGTGGTATTCGTGTGGGATTGAGAATCAATGTATTTATCTCTTCGATTCCTTATTACATTGGTTTGATAGAAACGAATGAGACAAATACAAGCACGTACAACTCATCATACTGCAATCAGTTCTATTTATGAAAAAGCATTAAAAACAGATTTCCTTCTAACGCATTCTTCATTTAAATCGTAGATGGAACCCCCGCATATGTGCTTCCCTTTCCTTATCCCTCATTCTGCAAGAGTAACTCGAGTGCACCGTGGTTTTGCATGGAGGTCTCTCTTTCGCCGTGGGCGGGTAAGGCAGGAGACGGAGCGTGGCGGGGAGTGGGCTGGGGAGCGTGACGGGGTGGACGGCGGAGGGGCGACGCAGAGGGATGATTGACTGCGGTGTGCGCAGCCCACCTGAGCGGGCCATTACCCTGATTGTGTCACCTGACGTACTGCGGCGGCGGCGGCGGCGCGGGCACTCCGCTTGATTGTGCGGCGAGCGACCGCCGCGACCGCCACCGTCGCCTCCGCGGAAGGTGCCTCTCCACCACCGCCGCTGCCCCCGCCGCCGCCGCCACCGCCACCGCCGCCGCCGCCGCCGCCGCCGCCGCCGCCGCCGCCGTCGCCTCCACCTCTCGCAGCGCACCACCGCGGCAGGCAGCCTCATTTGAGAACCCGTGAGGGAGGTCATCGCGTACTATTACACCCATGCAGACATCCGCTACGACTAGATGGACCACTCCTCTTTTATTTTCTCGCACTTACTTCGTTGGGGGGGGGGGGGGAGAGAAAGTATAAAGAAATCGTGCGCCCGAAACCCGCAAAATTTCGACGCAAAAATTCTTATTGGATGAATCCTGTCCCTCTATACACTACATTACTTCTTCTAACTCGTGGTGTTTCTTCTAACTCGTGGTGTAGCCAGAATCCATGTTTTGTAGATCCATGAAATCGAAATTGATTGACGAGAAACGTCTCCCTCTACATCTATCTGTCCTTCTAAGGTCAATGCTAGTGCCTAAACCATTCAGCCGACTTTCGCCAAATTCATATTTCCCCATTGATCTACATAAATGCAATAGTTTGCAAGATTGAAATAGATATTTTTGATTTTTGAAGGTATTTTACATGAAGATTAAAAAACATTTTCAAACTTTTCTCAAAATAGTGAATTAAACTTTGTCTTTTAATAGCTTAAAGGACACTTAAGACAACGGTGAAGGTCTCATCTTCGTTAATATCACTAATTTTTCAAAAATTGCAAAAGATCAATTTCTTTCCACACCTACATGTCTTCCAACACCTACATGATATAAGAGAGATAATTATTTCTTAATAAAATCTAGTATATAAAGATATCTTAAAATAAGGTCATGCGGAATTTTTCGAACATTTGAGTGGTTTTTGCGTAATGTTGCATGAAATACAAGCGATTTTTAATTTTTTAATAAATTTTGCCTCAAAAACGACTTTAAATACTTTCTTTACATTTTCTCCTGGTATGTATCCATGGACGGTAAAAAGTAATTCTACTGTCATTTTTTGGTAATCTCTCCGTATTATCGAAAATTACAAATAGTGAGCATTTCGAAACTACAACATTGAAGGTAGAAAATTTTGACGAAAAGAAAACATGTTCTTTAAAAAAGGTCATACTCAGTTAAAGAATAAACAGTCGTTTTCACGTGTTTTCTGCTTCAAATTAATGCAAATTATAAAAGGAACATTTTGTCAATAACTGATTTTTTCTCAATTTCGTGAATAAAACAAGGAACACTCAAAAGAATGGTGTTGGTCTCATTTTCGTTGATCTCTCTGAATTTTCAAGATTTGCTTATTGGAAATATTGGGTTGAGACAATTAGATATAAAGCGTTGAACGAAGTTGGAGTATGATCATGGCGTCAGTTCCCGCGTCCATGGCCGAGAGGTAAGGCGCACGGCGAGTTAACCCGGAGGCCTTGAATTTGAGTTTCAATGCGAAAAAAATCGTTTGTTGAAAGCACTTGTGCAGCTTCATGTACTAGTATACTATTGAAGAGTAGTTAGAAATAAATGTGTGAAAGTATACTCTGTAATTGCACTACTACTTTTCTGATCACATACTGCAAAGGTAGTTCATTTCTTTCACTCCGACACTCTTTTCATGTCTATTTCTTATCTACAGTTTTCTGTTTCAAATTTCCCTCTGCTGAAATGTACACATAATTAAACACTCCATCCGAATATACAATGCTCAACATTAGATTCAACACGATCCATTTTGTTTTTCTTTGTTGATTAAAAATAATTTGCTTGTCAAATACCTGGTATTATTATTAAAATTAATAATTATTTTCTTATTACTTACCAGCAGTTGTATTTAAAATAAATGTGTTGGAAATATATGAAATGAAGCCATTTTTTCTCGATTTTCACTGTTCAACTCGCACACATATAAAGCAGCTATAACGCAACACAGGGAAATTCCACAAAAGACGATTTCAGAATTCGAAAATAATTCTGTATATTTTCTACTTTCAAATATTTTTTTGGCTTTTTGGCAAATATTATTATTGTTACACACGAGTTGTGACTGTGAAAAATGAGAAATACGTGTAAGTACTGTGTTTTTATTGTACATTCAAAATATACATATACAAAAATGAGTCAGAGTTTAAATGTACAAATTCTGTTTTGAAAGGTATTTTCCAAAATTGTGAAATAAAATCACTGGAAATAAGTCATTGTAGACCTGAAAAGTAATTACACATTTTAGGATAATACGTTGGCAATAGTAATGCGCCAGACAACGACTGGCACATTGTGCACGGGAATCACTGGCAAAGAGGACACTCATAGTAGCATTTTGGTAATGCCTCATTCTCTTACCAGCTTCCTTCTTTGGTTGCCACAAGGACATTTTCTTTACAATTTCTCAATTTTTTTGATCCTTCGTGCTAGAACTAAAACTATCATATTCTGTTTAATATAGATACGTACAGACCGTATCCGTCCTGGATAGCCGAGATCGTTAAATAGTGTACAAATTAATTCTTTAAACGCAATAGGCAAAACGTCTTCGGCAAAACGAAGCGAGTTTAAATACGATCGTCAGTCCGTATTGTAGTGGTAGCGAAAAAAAAGTAAACATTGCTAGCCTTAAGAGAATATTTAGATTGGAATGCAACAATGACTCGGTTACTATGACTAGGGAGCTAATTTTTGTGAATAACATCATATTGTTTACATGATTTTCCTGAATGCAAAGCAGTTATAAACGTCAAAATTGTGTTGATATTTTCTTCACAAATATTTAGTTTTTGCACCAAATATTTTACGATTTGTAATGAGTTTTACAAAACATGATGACATATGTTAATTTAGAGAGAAATTGTGGTATAAATAGTATTACACAACTATTACTAAAGGCGAGAAAGTACGTGCTGTTTTAGCACCACTAGTTATATAAGTGTTTTGAGGAAATATTGTAAATAACTAGAAATAAGCAGCTCTTTATGTCTATAATTCTAAAAAATTATAAAATGGTTTGTAAAATCTGGTAAAAAAAATTATGTAGATAGATAATTTGAATCAAAGAAATAATTACCCGATTGCTCTATACTGCAATATTATTCTGCAATAATAAAGTCTAATAATATGATTTATTATTTAGACTATTTTACATAGTATAAATAATAAATTCTTAAAAGCAAATGAATCACACTAATTTCTATTCTCCAAATTTGCAATGTCACACTTATCTGTGCAAGTAAAAGCAAGCTGCAGGTATGAACATTGCCAAAACGGTAATACTTTTGTCCCATACATGCGGTAATACTCCTAGCTTTGTGGCACTGTGCTTATTAGTGTAAAAATATGTTTTTAATCGCCAGGGAACCAATTTTCGAACTGTTCAAAAAGTATTTTTGCTGCTGCAGGACACTAGTTCATTCTTATGTCTTTACAGTTATGAAAGAAAGTTTCAATAATGTATTGTTCGATGATATCAATTTCATAAATAATATTAATTTTATGAAAAACAAAAACATGGTATGCATAAAATGTTTTGTTGTCCTTCAATAGCCAAAGCGTCCATATGTAGGAAATTAAAACTATGAAGTAACTTCAGATCTGGAGGAGAAATCAAGGGATAATTCGCCAACCTGCATTTTCATGTCCAACGAAGAGGAGCGCTTCGCAGATTGCTTCTCACCACTACTGCTGTAGCCAAGTCCTGCAGAATACTGATGGGCTATTTCAATGCTCTTACCGCAGCTACCTCCGTCATTGCGTCCATGACTGACGTCTTTTTGTGAGAATACATTGTAGACACTAAATTACTGCTATGACACATTTTGGATTTGATTCTTTGATTGATGTTTTCGGCCACGTCAACTGCTAAGGTCATTACTCCTGTTAGGACAGTGAATGTTTTATCGTGTAAGGTGGTGGAGTTCCCTTTTTCACAGGTTTTGAGATCCGCCGTCGATCTAAAAGTCGTCGATCTAAATCCCTCTGCAGTTTCTCCTCTCAAAGGTCGCACCCCCAGAAAAGTAAGTTCTAAGTTCCCGAATGGAGTTCAGATATGTGTGGCAGTGTAGTGCATGCAAACGTAAGAGCGCGTAAATAAGGGGAGAGGATAAGACAAGGATGAGGAAAGAAAGATCGCGCGCATCCCGTGGACTGAAGGTTAGGATTCTCCTTTGGCATTAACATGGTTTTTGTCAGAGAAACCACGGAAAATTACCGAACAGAGCAGCCGGCCACTATAATTCTGCTCCAGACAGCGACTGAATGCGACCTAGCTATACAGGTAGTATTCGCCACTGTCGTGATTCGAACCCATAGTACCTCCGGACATAAGCACTGCAAAGTCAAAGACAATGCTGCCTCTGAACTAAACTCGGCCGATCGGTTTTTAATTTACCCCGAGCATTTCGTTAAATTAAAAAAATATATAAAAAAATAATCTTTGCTTTAACCAAATTGCTGCGGAGGTACTAGCATTTAAACAACTCAATACAAATATAAATACAAAATTCAATACAAATGAAACGGTCCAATGCGTTCAATGGAAGGGGATCGGCCGCGCGACCTCCCGCGAGGAGCCAATAGTGGGTGGGGCACGGAGCGGGCTCAAGGCGTAGATCGCATGTCAATGACCGAGCGGACGGAAGGGCCTAATTGGCGCCCGCGCCCGCAGCCCATGCACCTGCCACGCCCTCGTGACCTACCGTTGCTGCGCCGCACTTCGTTGTCGCCTGCCCTGCTGACACCAACCGCGCCATGCGGCAACCACTCTACTTATGAATGGGTTATAACGTTTTCCATTCGCCGCACTGGTGCGCACCCGGTGCGCACTCAGGGCAACTTTTGTGTTCCATTCGACCGCTAGGGCACACCAGTGCAACGAAGCGCATGTTCCATTCGCACAATCGCACGGAACCAGGGCGCACTCGAGGCGCTCTAAACTGCACTGGCGATCGCGTCAGTGCACACCAGTGCACCGGGCCATTGTGAGGTTAGGTACGGAAGTTTTCCATGCTGATTTGAATTCTGGTGAAATTGTGAAGGCAATTGAGGATCTACTGTCACCCAGGGATACTTCGAATGATGAAGTATATTGTTTTGTAAGAAGTGTCTTAAAATAATTTTTGAGACTCGCGAATTTGGGAAAAGCAGTTTGTGTTTTCCTAAAATTTAACCTTGAATAACTTCGTGTTAACAAATCCAGTGCTATTTAGAATTCAAAGTGTAGGTACGTCTCAATTTCGAAACGCTAATAAAGTGAAAATAAAAATAGTGACCCTTACAAAACCATTCAAATATATGTAGCAAGAAATATTTCTCGCACCCCCATATATATCCCAGCGGAAATGCTCATGTTAACATTTTTATGGTTTTCAATAACCAAACAATTCTGCAGAAGCCTTTCGGTTCAAAATCTTGTGTATATCAGTTACTGGCAAATCACGAAAAATGAAATTTCGACACATATGCATTTGAAGTTTTCGTAGTATTTAAAATAAAGAAATCCCACGTTAATAATTTATGAATTAAGAAGTAAGAATTACCTAAAGACTTCACAAAAATTATAATAATGATCAGAATTCAAAATTATCATTTTTCGAGTCTATCAGTGTAACAGACCAAGAACAGCTATCTATAATTTCACTGCGTAGCACACACGCACTGACTCAGTTCCGGAATCCGTTTCATTCCTAGCTGCCCTTCACGCGTGTGTGGCAGCACTGTCGCGGAGCGATGACGTCTTTGCTCAGCACTAGGGTGAGTTTCAGTGTAACGAATGAAAAACGCTATAAGTTTCCGTCTCTAGGAGAAGAAGGAAATCGATTATTCCTTAGACTGTGTGAGCGGACTCAGGGCATCAACTGACGTCCCTGCAGTGTGTCTGACCGGGAGATCCTAGGTTTGAACCCCGAAGGTGGCAGGATTTTCCCCACTTGCTACATAGCTAGGTTGAATTCAGTCGCTGCATAGAGGAAAATTCTAACAGCCAGCTGCTCTGATCGGTTGTTTACCGTGGTTTCTCCGAAACATTCCAGGCGTATGCCGGTGCAATACCCTAAGAAGCGGGCCACGGATCTTTCCTTCCTCTTCCTTGTCATTTCACCCCTTACACACACTTCCACTTACATGCACTACACTACCAGACATATGGGGAAACCGGGCGGGAGCTTCGATGCCCCGATGGTGGGAAATATCTGGTTGGGAAAAACTCTGCTAGCCGACGGTAGGTCAGCACGGGATCACACCATTCAGCGGAGAAAGATCACCGCCAACTCCCAAGGAAAATACTTATACTACACTTACAGGTCTAATGATCTTAGCAACTTACACACACGGAGTCACTAATCAATCAATAAAACAATTTACATGTTTGCAAAACAATTCCAAACCAATACCGTAATTACTTCGTGAAAAAAAACGTTTTAATACATCGAGACCTGCCGTAAAAATTATGTATCTTATTTCAGTATCTGCCGATGAAGATAACAGTTGTGAAACCGGAGAAACATTGTAAATTTTGAACTACTTCTTTACAAAAAAAAATTGAACAAGTCAACAAGTAATTAAGTTAATAAATTTATAAGACAAAAAACTATTAATTAAATTAATAAATACTAAGTAAATCATTAAATTCCTAAATGACAGTATCATGGGGGTAAATGATAATTGGTGTACGAGAAGTAAGAGCGGAGACGAGTTTCTGTGGCGCTATTTCAAGGTAAAGGCTGAGAAGATTACAGTATGCTACATGTGAAGTCCATGCCAGGTAATAAATTGTTTAGAAGAAGTACTTTACTTCTGACGGCAGGTTTTCTTCCATCAGGTTTTTCCTCGGTCTTACCTTACTGTCTCTTTTCCGCAGTTTTGGTGTGATAGAGCATCTGGGATGAAAACCGGATGTTCTAAAAGTATATTACTTAAGGATGTAAGTTTTGTAATGGTTTAAAGGCCTAGTGACCCAATATTAAACAATGTAATTTATTTATGTAATAATGACCCATTAAATATAATAATAATTGTAATAATAATAATAATAATAATAATAATAATAATAATAATAATAATAATAATAATAATAATAATAATAATAATTAGAATTGTGGACCGACACTGGCATAAAAGTTTCTCTAAAAGATGATTAGGTTGACAATAATTAAGCTTGCTGCCAAATACTGCACAGCAGTGGAAAGTTAGATTTCTATCACATGTAGTACATTACAAATCTTATATAGACGGGAATTTGAATTAAATTTCGATTGAAGCATATTTAATTTTCAATGCATTTAAGTGTTTATGTATAACTGTATTTTGTACAATATTATCTGATTCACAGTAGGAACAGTTTTGTTTGTGGGCATGTTGTTTTGTTTGTTTGTTTATGTTTTCGTTTTTATTTATCGTGTAATTTTAAAAATATTTGTAGTGAATATACCTACGGAGTTTATAAAAAAATTGTGAAATGAAAATGATGATCTCCCCGTATTGATTAGAAAGATTCCATTCATAAATTGTTTACATGTTCACACCTCATCTGAAATGTATGTTAACACTCTTGTAAGAGAAAACAATAGTGAAGTTCCTGACTGTAGACCCTTCTACGAAGCCCTGAGTCCCGATGAACAGTCCGTGCGGCCCCCCTCCCCATCCGCCGCCTCCTCCCCCCGCCCATCGTGCCGTGACGCCCGTCGCGGCGCGTCGCCCGGGTGATAAGTCTGCCTCGGCTCATCTCGCGCCCACCGCGTCGCCTCGCGCCGTTCGCCTTCGGGTGGCAGGTGGCGCTCCAGGGCGCGGAATCCATCACCAAGCAGCAGCAGCAGCGGCGGCGTCATACAGGGGAGCAATTACGTAGATTGTTTTCCGAGGCGCTGGGGCTGCCCCGCTCTTCGCCCCAGCTTCCTTACCTCCCGCCTTGCCCCAACTCGTCCCCCGCCCCTCCCCTCCCCCGCCTGCTCCGCGGCATCCGTACTACGCTGCTTCCCAATACCGCGCAAAGTTTGCGCAAACGAATGTGTGGGCGATACTTCGTTGTGGAAACAGCGATGTGCTAGGAAAAGAACGAGGAGAACGAGAGGAGATGAGAACAAGGAAGAAAAGAGAGCCATCTGTATGAACAACTGAAAGAGTCTTCAGAGCGGTGAGATTATTAGACAAACAGAATAATAGGATAATCGTGTAAGGACAATTATTCTGTACGGTCCTGAAAGTTCTAAGGAAAAATAAATGAAAAAAAATAAGATCGGAATAGAGGATAAGAATAAAAATAAAATTAATAAAAAGATTAGCAAAAATAAGGCAAGAAACCAATGGCTTTCTACAGGGGACTGGTGAATGTCACCATGTTACAAAAAAAGTCAAAAAATTGCAAGAAATACAAAGAACAATTATCGATATCTGAAGAGCAAGTGGCGGTATTTTAAGTGATGACGTTGAAGTTGATTTAAAAACATTATTTACTATGATTGCAAAAGTGAAACGAAGTGAATAATTAAATTATCTTATTCGCTGAGTATATGTAAAGAAATATGAAAAACATAAGAGAATATGTGCAAACATTAGGTAACTGTGAGTTTCAATAAATGTCACATCTACTGAAGTACGGATAACGGGATTCAGGGTGAAAAGATTTGTCAGTAACGGTACAATACAGATATTGCAATGTGCAAAGAAGCAAAGTTGAGAGACATCGTGATATCAATGCGCGGGGACTATAGAAACAGAGGAAGGAGAAGCTCGTGCAGCGGAACAGAGTTGCACGAAAGTGAGGCTGCGCCAAATTCTTACGAGACAGCAAGGAGCCGGCGCCTCGGCTCAGGGCGCTGCCACCAGGACGAAGTGTTATGTAAAATATTACGTCGTCCTGGCGCGAACTCGCCGGCTGGCTGCGAAGGCGGCGGCTTACGCGCCGGCGGCAGCGACGGTGTGTTGTTGCATATCGCCCTGTTATAGCTTCCCCTGACGCAGGCGCTGGAATAAACAGCCGCGGGACGAAGCCGCCGCCGCCTTCGCTGCCGCCACCGCCCTTGCCACCGCCGCCACCGCCGCCACCGCCGCCACCGCCATCACCGCCGCCACCGCCGCCACCGCCCTTACCGCCGCCGCCGCCGCCACCGCCGCCGCCTTCGCCGCCGCCGCCACCGCCCTTGCCGCCGCCGCCAGCGCCACCTTCGTCGCCGCCACCGCCCTTACCGCCGCCGCCACCGCCGCCATCGCCGCCGCCGCCGCCGCCGCCACCGCCAGCACTGCTCCCGGGCGCCGCGGGGCATTTGCCGACACGCGCGCCCGTTTCACTCCTCCCCCGCCGAGGGCGCCGGTGTCGCTCTGTTGCTTATTGACAGTCGAAAGAAGTTCCTTCCCCGCTCGACGCGTCCGCACTTTGGAAAAATCGTGCGGTAGTTTATCACCCGCGGAAAGGGGGAGGGTAAACACGCGCGAACTTCCCGAGGAGATGTTTTTAATAAAAGAAAGTGCTCTCGTGGTTCACGTGCGTAATTCATCCAAACATCAAGGGAATATATTTGGCGAAAAGTGCAGGCGAAGACACTGATGGATTTCACGGGCTTAAGATAGCCCAGTGACGCACGGTCCGGCAGAATGTGCCTTTGAGATATTCAAACGTGAGAGCAAAGTCAGAAAGCTATAAAGTTAGAGTCAACATTCAATACAGTTATTGTCTAGATATAAATCCTCTGCACAAATAAAAATGAATCAGAAAAAAATATTTATTCGATCCAAGTCCCTGGTAGCTACATGTTACTGGTTATGTTGCTTGTTAGTTTTAAATGTATAAGCAATGTCTAAATTATTCCTCATTTGGGGCATTTTGGTTTTTAGATATTTAATTATCTGCATATCTGAAGAGAAAGAAACCATATTCATTGGTTTTCTGAAATATCTTTCATTAGGTAATGAATATTATTTTTCGCTTCTTCTTTCCCTTCATGATATTTAATCTATTCACAATCATTTACCCTTGAATAATTGAGAAAATAATAGAGACTATAATACCTCCCATAATACAAAAGATGTGTGTCCAGAAGGTCCGAGTAAAATCCAGTGGGATCTGCACTGAGGCATTGGGCTCTTCCTTGCGGGAAGAATGAACATGCGACGTCGGTGCTCAGCTTTATTTATTATTTAGTTTAGAGCTTATTCGCGTCATGATGGTACGTTTTTCCTCTTCAGAGATTATCCCTCGCTGAGACTTACAGACCCTTTTTGTGGATCTGATGCAATGCGGATCTCATCCCAGGAATTCTTTTTAGTGAATATCCGGGTACGTTGGGTCAGAAATTTAGTTTAAGCTTAGTAATAACTTTAAATCCTTCGCTCTAACCTATTAGAAATCTAAATTCAGTGAAATCTTTTTTATATGGTAATAATTGGCTCCGAAAAATAGTTATTACAATAGCTTAAATAACCTTTTGGAAATGTGGAAAGCTGATATCCATGCAATTACTGCTAATGAACTAAATTATAATTTGATTGTTAACATCATCTGAATTCCACTTCAACTATGACTTGAAGAGAAAACGAGATCACTTCTAGTACACCGTGACTACCATGGAATGGCGTGTGCTCCGATACAGGATTAAAAATTATTTAGTTAATTATGTATGAATCACATTACATTTTGTTCTTTAAGTCCACGTTGAAGCGATATAAAATTGTAAATTTGTTTAATTATTCTTCGTTCTTAAAATTTTTCTTTCTTCCCGTTATCATTTCGTAATTAAAGGAACCGATTATTCATGTCATTAAGATAATGGCAGATTCTACAGGTTTCTCACTGTCACGTTCATCCAACGAATAGGAAGTAAAAAATATTGAATTTCACACTACATGTCATATAATACATAACCTCAAAAACAGGTTAGAAAGAGAGATTATGATATAAAATTTCTTCTCACAGTCGAATATGTCTAATAACCGGGTATTTAACTCAAGCATTCTTTGAATTCTCCGACATGGGTCTAAGGGACCTTCTTCCAGCAGGTGCGTCTCTTAAACGTCCCCTTATACGCCCGGGTGTGACCCTCATTTTCTCCGTCAGATATCGTTTTCAGCTATATCCGAGCTTTCTGGTTAAAAAACTTAAGATTTCCTGAGGATGGGGTATTGCCGGAAGGATTTAATTTCTCTGGGAATACGCCAGGATTCTTCTACATACCACAAGCTTGACAAAGCCACTGTGAGACTTTCCCACAGTCTCCATAGTTTTATCCATACGTCCTTAGAGAATCCACGCGTCTCGTCCGGCATCATACCTGCGCACTGGGGATTCAGATGCCAACAAGCCAATCACTCGTCCAACCAGGCGCGCTCTCTCCGCGAGACTTCCGGATTATTGTGTTTGTTATTGTTTTCTGTGTATTTGATAGTACTCTTAAATCTTCTTTACGCCTGTAAATTTCTCCTGGATTTTCTTCGACTGCTTTTGAAGAGCCACTCCTTTAGCTTTCTTTGCCTTCATATTAAGTTTTGCTCTAGTCATATTACTATATGAAGGACTTTCTTGGTCTTCAAATTCACCACGCTATTTGCAAATCAACAGTTGCTATAATAGATACTTGATTAGCCACTAATTAGACGCTTTATCACAATTTGATTAGAGGCAAATCTGTTTTCACTGTACTATGTTCTCAATATTTTAGAGATTTTCATGTTAAGACTTCTCTTTTCCTGAATATACTTGTTTCCTTCACTAAAGTGTGTAAAAGTCTCAGTAAATTAGAGACAATATGAAGCCTTGTGTAAGGTGTAGAGAATAGCAGTGGCGAATTACAAGAAATGAGTGATACTGGAAGAAATACTATGAAGGCCTCTTAGCCACATACAGAAGACAATAAACATTTCTTTTTCGGTCCCAACCAAGCCTATCCAACAATCGTCGCACGGTCACCACCGCCGTGTAAGGTCTGAGCACATTACTACTGTCCTGAGTACTCTCCTACGTAATCTGCCTCGACTTGAGATCCGACTCGGACACTGCTCTCTGGAAATGTCTGTTGCGAGGAAGTTACTGAATGAACTTGCCTGATGCTTCTTATGGAGTTACGGCTCAAAAGTGCCAAATCGTAAGGATGGTGAGACGGCCGAATAGAGGTTAATGTTAGAAGTGTGCGAGATCGCTGAATTTTTCGTTATTAAGTATCCACAAAATATGAATCATGATTACGCATTGGAGGATGTAATTAACTACCTCTAAAACAAGAGTTTTTCCCTCCAAAAATCTTGAATTTCTGCCGCCGCAATATTATACCTTCTGTTTTTTACATAAGTACGTAGTACGCCAGAAAATAAATTAGTTGTGTTACAGAATGGCACAGATCTTTAGGCATATGTACTAGTTAGTTTTCTAATTTTTTTTTGGTCTGGACTTCCTTTTCGGTCTTCCACCATGCTCTTGCCAGCTGGCATCTATCGCCGCCTAAAGTACAGTTTCTTTTAAATTTTCTCAATTTTTCGATTTTTAATTGCAGAACCAAAATATTAGTTAAAGAATATTATATAATGGTAAAACCCCGGCTTAATGGCAATTTTTGTTGAAAAATTTGCTCCCTCCAATTTCCTCCCTCAACTTTCCTATACTGTAATTAGCATCACATACAGGAATGGCGGCCAGTTAAGTCCCACGTGTTTAATTCATGATGATGATGTATCTAAAGTTTGGATTAATTAGTCCCTAAACACGTGTATGACTGTTTATTCTTTATATTAAATTTATGTTGTAATATACTTTGTGGTTGATACCTTCTCTATCCTTCATTAATAATGGATTATCACAATATCTCTGCTGTCACCATTGAATTTATACCATTAACATTATTTTTGAAAATTAGCTCTACGTATACATTGCATGCATAATTTTGTAGTCTGAAGTATAGTCACATACCGTCTTGTTAACGATTCGTCAACGGCACGCAAATTCACTTAAAACTGTTAATGAAAAGAAAACAAGAACTCCTTTACAGCTATCATATTCCCGCCCTGTATTCCGTTACGATGCCTCTAGACGTGTTGAAACAGTGTTAACGAACTATATATAGATCTACACGGGCATATACAATGAATGTCAAGAATTTCCATATTCTAATTGTGTTCTTCACTAATTATAATGTTCACTCGTCTAATTATAGCTTTCGGGTCTTTATCCTGTGTTAAAATGTAACCAAATATTTCATAGTCATCGTGGTCGAATGTTTCTTTGTAAAGCTGTCATCTCATTCCTACCTTAATTGAAGTTAAGCAAACAAACTCTTTCATTGTTTCCTTACGTTATTCCCTTCCAAATTGCATAATACTCGTATTTTGTGTGTTTACCTTTTTATCGCCGTAATAACCGCTATATAGTTAGGTTGAAAATTATAATAAAACACAGAATATGTCAAAAATATGTCCACTTCAAATATTCTCTAAAAGTTTCAAGATATTGAAATGATCATTTCAAACAGTTTAGAATTCAAGTATGTGCTCATGAGCCTGTGCGTCTGCTTGTGTGCGCTCTTGCGTGCGCGTGCTATCAAAAAGAATATTATATCGAAGATGTAGGTACTTTAGTAAGAGTTGGAAAGATGAGTTTTTTTATATGAACGCCAGCACATAATCAAACATAAAATTTCCTGTCTCAACCCTATTAATAAAGTAATTAAATATCATAAGTACTAATTAATGGATGGACAATCAACCATATAACTTTAATTATGAACACAAAAAAAATTTTATTACCTCAGCTAATCTGTCTGAAGCAAATGCTCTCCCCAAAATACACACAGAAGGCATTCCATTTTATAACCATTATTTCGTGGAAAGGCTATTCCCTTTATAATTTGCCTATATTTCTATGTAATATAGTCTCACATAATCTTCGAACTAAAATTTTTCTATCATGAATTCCTAAGATCTTATAAACCAGAACCAAGGCATTCATGTTATACCAAACTATGTAGTGGTCTTTCTTCAAGTCCAACCGCTGTACACTAGAATTCCTAAGCGATTAGTCATCCCGAGTATTCATAACAAATGAACCCTAATAGAACCACATTGTTACACAAGAAGATATTGATAATACTCCCTGCCTCATGCTTAATTTCAACTTTTTTACATTCAACCAGAAAATTTACAAACAAATTGATAGATCACGTATGGGATCCACTCTATCTCCTCTACTTGCAGAATTAGTTATGAGGGATTTTGAAAACCTGACTTTTAAACATATTTATTCTTGTGTACATGTTTATGATACACTTTGTATGATCAGCACACACTCCCATCCACTCTCATCAATTCACTATCTAATTAAGTCAATGATATTCTTGAACTATTTAATTAACACCATACTAAACTAGGTTTTACTCCTCAAGTACAACAATAAGATTCTATCCATTACTACCTAAATGTCATCATTACTAATCAATGGGGTCAATTAATCACTAGTTAGTATCGAAAAATTATTCTGTGAGAAAGCTTAACTTCAGTCACAACTTAAAAAGGCTATTGTCTATAATTTTGTTGATAGATATTTTATTCTTTCTGTCTTATTTAATCAACTATACCTATTCTAGTAATGAAACTGCTCTCTTTTCTAACCCAACTGCAACTGGGCTTATTAGAATTATTCTTTCGTATTTATCGACTGTCTCCAACTCCATAAAAGGATCACTGTTGAAACATAACTCATCCTTCATTTTAAGAGCACTGTAAATGTCTGTCAATACATTAAGAAAGATAAAAATCAAACTGTCTAATGTTGTTTTTTAGATTGCATGCCTAGACTTTTGTCAAATACGACTAGCTTGGTCAGGTACGACTAAGCAAACGCTAGAAACTTACATCAGAGGACACTTCAGTAATATTAAAGTGATTTCGTCAAAATATGATGTCATTGCACAACACAAAATCAAATATAACTGACAACAAAATTCTTAACATAGAAAGGAACTGCCAAAAAAGAATACCTTCCAAACTATTATTCATTAAGAGTATCACACACAAAATTTCCAATGAGATATAGAGAAACTAAAGGCCGTATTCATGGTCCACACTTCCACAATAAGTAAACGCTTAAGTAATAAATGTTTACTTGAAATGAGGGTACCCTTATGACAGTTTCATATTCATACACCCCACTTATTCGAGAGTCGCACTCAGGCAATATGTCGCTACATAATATATGACAACATTGCTTTATTGGTTATTAGATATGAATCTAGATGGCAGTGTCAATCTTGTTTACAATTTTGGTGGTTCATTTAAACGTATGAATAGCATCTGGTTTCATCGACAGACGTGTCAACAGAAAAAAATTATAAATTTCGTTTCGTTGCTTCGATCCGTTAAGTCGTGTGTCGGGTGCGGATAATAGCTTTTGGTTGGATTAATTTCGTAAATGACATATATCACCCCATTTGTAGTACACTTTTAATGTTACTTACGCACAGAATGGTTGTGTCTGACTTTAAACATTTATTGACACTATATTGTATTTCTATTCTACTCTCGATTTAAATTTAAATTATAACAGGTTAGTTATTTATGATACGAATGATAAAAGTGACATTTTATTTTGCTTGTAGGAAAAGTTGCGATACGAGGCCAATAGGTCGAGTGAGGGAATCCTACAAGTCAAATAAAATCATTTGTACGACATGTATGGAATTTTCAGACAGCCTTACTCACTTTCATTTTATTTCTGTACAAGTGTACAAATCACTTAATTACACATTAAGGTCAGGTCAGTAGTAAGTCAGGCGGTCAGACGAAATTATTTTGTTTCCTTTTTTGCATTCACAGATTTATCTGAACATTTGAGCATCGTCTCACGTTTAGCACTAGTGCAAAAACTTGTGCTAAAAATTTAGCACACAATGTATCCCCTTAAAAACCGCTTTAACTACTAGCTGTATAAAAAATATTATTAAGAAAAGAGAAATAATCTGTGTCGTTTTGAAGACACGGATTAGAACATTTTTACAATAATAACGAAATAACAGACGATAACAGTTTCATTAAATCTACTTTATTATAACTATACTATTTAAAATTTGCGCAAATAACCGCATTAGTATTTAACTAATAATTTGAAGCAGCTAAAAGCTTTCCAATGTGGGGTAATTGCAAGCCCCTTGATGCTAATCCAATAAGCAAACCAGTGAATCGAACCAATCGAAGAAAACGTGTAAGGAAATTATTAACTTGAACGATTCCATTATATGAGACAATAAAAGAGATTATTTCTTGTCTTAGAAATAATCGCGTTTGTTCTCTGAAATAATTGGAAATGTTCAAGTTAATAAGAAATAAAACATTCATTCACATCACGTTGAATGGAAGTTAATGGAAGGAAAAACACATTTAACTCAAATAAAGAACACATCGCAATATGATGCCTCATATTTATTGATATTGGAACGTTTGTAACAACATGGTTTCTGGCCAAAGTACTAATAAATTGTCTTTCCCACAAGTGGTTCAACAGACATTATGTAGGAATAATTCAACGGAAAACCCAAATGAAAGTTAAGAAGGGTTTTTTAACTAAAAAAACTATTGCCACTCAAGTCTATGTTATGTTCTGCGGTCGTCAACATAGCTTTCATTGCACATAGTAGTCGGAAGATTTAATCACGAAGATTTGCAATCATGATTTACATATTTCACTCACGAATTGTCCTCACTAAAGTCGTCCCAAAAGTTATCTCTAGATAGAGATTGGAATCTGTTTACAGTTTCTCGCATCTACATACTTATATAGTATCTAGAATGTATTGAAATATTGTATGGAAAAGTGATGATTTTTCAAAAATCTCGAACTGTGGATCTCTGATGTAAAAAAAGTGAATAAATCTTCTTTCTGTATGTGGCAAATTACTTTCTCTCACACGTTGTGAAGTCAGAATTTACATTTTCAGGGACTCTGATGCCGAAAAATTGGTTTACGGCAAAGCGTTTGTCCGTCCGTTTGTCTGTGGCCCACACAAGAGCCTAAACCTTTCAGACGATTTTCTATGAAGTTGACATTCCCTGATTGATCTGTCCGAACCCGAGGCCCTGCTTATTTCAAACAAATATTTTTGTTTCTAAGTGTAACTTTTATGAATCCTTACCATTATTTCCATCTTTACTTTCTTGCGCTTAAGAATGAACTTCTTAACAAGAGAAAATTATGTAATGCTGCCCAAAAAAACGACGAATTTTCAGCAAAAATGTCTTATTACAGTGCCCTAGTAAAGAAAAAGTGGATAAATCCCGTTATTAAATTTAGAAAAAAATATCTAACACCTGGTGGAGTCAGAATCCATGTTTTGTGGATCTTTGATACCGAAAAATTGGTTGGCGTCAAAACGTCTGCCTGTGTTCGTTGGTCTGGCTGCGATCAACGTTAGTGGCTAAACCGTTCAGCCGATTTTCTCCAAAATTGATATTCCACGATGAATCCGGTTGATGTCGCGATTCCTTGTATTTGAAACCAATAGTTAAATTCTGGGGGATACTTGGATACTTTACAAGAAAACCTCTGGGATATTTTCAAAATTTTCAAAAAATAGCGCCATCAAATTTGTTGTTGGATAGTCTAAAGGACGTTTAAGAAAATGGTGCAGGTCTCATATTGGTTAAAAAACACTGAGTTTTCGAAAATTGAAAAAAATCATTTTTTTGTCGACGTCTTTCTACGACAAAAATATTAACGATAGAGATTTTTCCGTTCATAAAATATTTTCCTTAAAGATAGATTTTTAAATAATTTTTCGAAAATTTGAGTGTTTTTTGCGTAACTTTGCTGAAATATAGGTATTTTTTAATTAAGAAGGAGGGAATTTTAAATACAATATAAGAGAAAAGATGTACTGATTAACAAGGCTTAAATAATAATCCAATTAGTTTTGTATTTTATAAATTGTATTACAATAACATTTTTGTCGACTTTCTTAATCCAAGTGTCTCATTATTTAACAATTTTATAATAATTTTTCAAAAGGTCTATGAATAGATATTATTTGTTCACCGAACGTTTCGAAATAAAAGCGTTAAAAACATAATATAAATTACATAATGCAAAATACTGTTTTTACTTTATAAGTTTTAAAGAATGGATTAAGCCACCTAATTTCTGCACTAGTCTTTGATAAATAAAAAGCGGCAAATTCTGAGCACCGTTTTGTTATATTGTCGAAAATTGACATGAACATGGATTTTTTAAGAAAATTATGTATGGCAAATTGTATTTTTTCACAGCTTATGAACGGCACATTAGCGACAAACTGTGCGCTATTCAATTCGGAGTCTGAATGAAGGTGGTGCTAACTTCCTGGACCCTGCGCCGAGGGCTGTCGTGTCGGACAAGGGTTGGCGGCCAGTGTAGCTTGGCCACGCAGTGGTGAGCGGTTTTGCCGTACGGAAGCCCCGACCCGCCCCACCAACCGCTCCCCGCCCCGCCCCGCCCCGCCCCGCCCCGCCCCACCCCGCTTGCCCCCTGCCACCGCCACCCCGCCCCGTCACACCCGCGCCCCGTCCCCCACCAACCGCCCCCACCCCCACCAACGGCCCCCACCCTGCCCCGCTCCGCTCTGCTCTGCCGCGCTCATCCCCGCCCCGCCTCGGCCTGCCTCGTCCCACCCCTCACCTCCGCCCCGCACCGCCCAGCCCTGACCGCGACCAGCCACTCGCCCCCCCATCCACGGCCTTCTGTGGCCGCTGACGCCGCTTCCGATATATGCCCGCAGGCCGTTTACGCAGCACAGGTTGGTCACGGCCAGACACTATTATGTGGGCTGTCGGCCGCTCCCATAGCCCCTTGAGGTTCTACCGAGGTTTTTCACGTTTCCGTGATTGAGAGGGATTGCTTACTTACTCAAAAAGGATTTTTGAGCCAATATAAATTTTTATTAAAAATAATACTAAACTGGAATTTGAAATATTTATTTACAAGGTTAAAGGTGTTTTTTTTACTTCATAAAGCGTAATGGAAAGCAATGAGATGGTATATCAATCCGAAATATAGCGATACATTTCGAGGTAGCTGAATAAATTATTTTATTAATCATTTTATTCAAGAGTCAATAATTCAATATAAAATAGATACTATAAAATATTCCTCTTCATTGCTTGTATGTATAATATTTTGTCAACTATCAACGTGAATAACGTAGTTAATGATGGTTTCCACGTCATTTGTCATAGGAGCATTATATTTAACCACATGCCGCAACGCTTTTTAAGGAATATTTGTGCATTGATCTTCAGTAAATTTTCTAACAGAAACTCTCCGTGCAGTAAAATAATGCAAACTCCATACAGTTAGATTAAAATATGATTCACTCCAAGACATTTTTGTAAAATACTTAGCTTCAACTTAACTTTTGAACAAAATTTGAAATAATTCAGTCATGCTGCAATATTCATATTCCTTGCCAACATCCTACCGACGCGTTGCTTTCCGTACCTGACCCTACGGTACGATGGAACTTGGCTATCTCTTCTCCCTCTGCACCTCCACTACGGTTGCGCTCGGAAGATTAACGTTATCAGGATATGCAAATTGTTCCCCGAGAAGGAGCCTGCTTCAATGTGCATATTAATGTTCAAATGAAGCAGCAAATATAGACAGATAGGATACATGGTTTCCTCTCTAGCTTAAAGGGAAATATTGGTATTTATTACAGCATATAAATTTTAATCTCCCGAAATGGCTGCAAACGAATCTGCACGTTCCACAAAACGACTGCATATCTATTGCTTTAATTTTAGGTAGTACTGACGTAAAAATGGAGATTAATAGTTAGAAGTTTTTATTCATTTGCAAAGTTGGTTGCCTGTATTAGAAATACGTTCCCTTATTATTCGCATTTATCCTGTAAATTTTAAATATCGTTTTACTATGAGCGATGCAGACAAATTTCATATATCTACTAAATGTTGCAAATGAAAAATTAGACGTAATTATGTTACATTAATAAGAAATTGATTTGTCAAATACATTTACAGTCATTAAATATAATAATCGTCATCTGAAAATATAAGTATAATAATGATGTTATTAAAATCATTACAACTGTTTTGGGATTTACCTACAGTTTATCACAGCATAAGCAAAAATAAATCGCCAAAAAGAAAAGACAAAATATTACATTTTAAGCCAAATTTGGCGTTAGTATGGTCAGGAAAGAAGAATATCATAGCGCTACCACTCATAATGACCCCTCAGTAGGACTGGTTTATATATATTCAACCACAGGCTTATGGCAAGTAAGTATGACTCGAATTTTCTCTGAGATTGAAAAGGCTCTAGCACTAAACTCGTAGGGGATGCGGCCCTAATAACACTTTATTAGTGCCGCATCCCATGCGGCTTCCCCTGCACTTCCTTGGCGTGAGTAAACGACTCGGCAATATCTTCTGAAATAACATCTCACTGCATCTCCAGGAATCACCCAAGGTTCTAAGTATTGTCGAAGTATGGCGTCATTCCATTTGTAACTCTTGTCGAACACTTTGAGTTGATGGTTGGAGCAATGACGACTCAACAGTTATTGGGATGGGTATTTACACCAGTAAAGGATATAATGAACGATTGAAATTGTGGCATCCCCGCACCAGAGGGGGGGGCGCTACCGTCCCGCACCCCGGCTGCCCGTGCGAGGGAGAGGCGGCCGAGGGGCTCCATTCCTCCCACTGCCACTCGGCAACGCCTAGCGGGGGAGCGCGCGGCCCACTCCTCGACGCCGCCCGTGCGCCGCCGTCCACTGCAGACCAACTGCACCGCTGCGCCGCCAGCTACTTCGCCTCCCAGGGCCGTCTCTGGCCGCCGAACGTTCTCGCCAGCAGACCAGTGACCGTTGCGGGGGCCACCGCCCCTAGGTAAGGTCTCCCACCATACTCTGGAGCAGAGCCGGCCGCCGACCCGTACGGCGACTGCCTTCCGCACCTGACCCTACGGTGCGATGGAACTTGACGATCTTCTCCCTCTTCCTTCCTTCCATCTTTCCTCTAACTTCCTGGCAATGAGAGATTGCTTACGTACACAACTGTTACCTCCATTCCTCCACCACTCTCTTATTATTTATTTATTTATTTATTTATTTATTTATTTATTTATTTATTTATTTATTTATTTATTTATTTATTTATTTATTTATTTATTTATTTATTTATTTATTTATTTATTTATTTATTTATTTATTTATTTATTTATGTATTTATGTATTTATGTATTTATGTATTTATGTATTTATGTATTTATGTATTTATGTATTTATGTATTTATGTATTTATGTATTTATGTATTTATGTATTTATGTATTTATGTATTTATGTATTTATGTATTTATGTATTTATGTATTTATGTATTTATGTTTTTATGTATTTATATATTTATGTATTTATTTATTTATTTATTTATTTATTTATTTAACGGTGTTTGTGTTTGGTGTCTCCATTGATGTGTACGCCTACCAGGCTGCCTCCTACGCTGTCTCTTAGCTCTGCTACGACCAACCACAAAAGATTTAAGAGCCACGAAAATTTTTATTTAGCCACTCGGTCTCCCTGTAAATAGTTATTTGTTTTGTTTTTCCTCCTTTATAAATAAAATGTGTTTATCGTCGGAACCAAATATTGTTTTCATCATCCAATTCCTGCTTCCTGTGGATAACACAGAAGAATTGCGTATTGTATTTCAATATTCTTCTTTAACTAAGGAAAAGAGTAGTTCCGTTCTCTTTCATCTTCCCAATACGAGAAAAACTGTAACTTTCCTCTGCAATCATTCAAGCGTCATAAGTGTGCTCGATTGTAAGATATTGCCTCACTTTCTCCCTTTCCACGACCCTACTTCCCAGCACTATTTCAAAGAACATCTCTTTCATAGCACATGTTTATATGGTGCGTAAGTAAATTGACAACGCTGTTCTTCTTTCGATAATGCAAGGTGCATTATCGAAAGAAGTTGAGTTTCAATATATTCTAGAACGATTTTGAATTAAATTATCTATCTATACAAAATTAATCTTTCCTTATCAAAATTATTTGTGTATCTATTTGGTCACCAAAAAACATTCAACCGATAATTCGATTTTTATGAAAGTTTATATATGGTAGATTTTAGCTTGGAAAAGTGCAACATTATGCTTTAGTCTTAAAATTACATCATTGAAAACCAAGTAACACATACGCATTAAGCTGTAATTTTCAGCGATTATTTACTGTTCTTCAATTTCAAACAAGAGATTACGTTCAAAACTTAAAAGCCGCATACCCGCTTTTCTTCTTTCAGTGTAACGACGACTCTCCTTCACGTTGTATGAGGATTAACGGCATTACACTGATACTTTGATAAATGAATGCAAACTTCAAACATGCAATATCATTTAATCATCAAATAACAGGGACAATCATTGTTTTTATAGTATTTCTGCTTGTAATAAAAAAGGCTAAAAAAAGTCATTTGTATCAATGTGTCCCTCCCCCATGTAGATTGGTGTATCTTATGGAGCACTTGGATGTTTATGGGAAAAGTGTGGGGCAAATAACTGCCACTGTTTATTTGCTAGAGAAATGAATTTGCAAACCATTTTATATTTATTTAAAGAAATTCAAATTACCCACAATTTATTTAAAACGAATGTCAAAACGATCAAAATTAAAATGAAATGTATAACGACCCTACATTTATTCAAAGAATTTCAAATTACCTACAGCTTTTTTAGTAAGGAAATTTAAAGCGATCAAAATAAAAATTAAATTTATAATAACAAAAAATAAACTTATAAGATTTCTGTTCATAAACCGAACGAGATGATCTTCATAATCACATCTCACCTTATTCGGGACGTATTTATCAAGTGTCCGCTCAAAAGTTTCTTATCTGACAGAGTTATTCTTCCAGCCAACCCCTCATCCATTCATGCACATAAACATATAGACAACCCGTTTTCCGGGTAGAAAATTGCGTATATCTCCTCGTCAACGACAGTGATATTAACCATCATTGAAACAGTTTTAATAAACCTTACATCCTGCCATAGAAACTCGCGGCTGTCATAGCATACTAATACATAGAAATAAACGGACTTAGTTCATAAATACGTGTATTAAAAGGATAATACCGTGGTGTTTGAAAGCCAACATTATTTGGTTTATAAAAAGGAATGTAAACAAAATTGTATTGCATGGGAAATGGATCTAGTACCATATTTTTGACCATCTCTAATTATATGTGTGGAGAAAATTTGAAGAAAAAATTGTAGGGATTTTTGAGAAAAAAATTAAACAAATGCCTCTATTTCGCGCAAAATACCAAGAAAATTACTCATATTTTTGAAAAGTTGAACATGACCTTATTTCAAAATTGTCTTCAAGGAACAGATTTTATTTAGGAAAAAAGTATCTAACTTCAATATTGTAGTTGTAAGAAGAAACCGAAAATTTTGATTTTTTGTAATTTTCGAAAAATCAGGGATTTCGACGAAAATGAGACCTGCGCCATTCTCTTAAACGTCCTTTGCGCTATTCAACAACAAAATTTAATAAAAAAAAACTGGGAGCCGTTTTTTTGAAAATTTTGAAAATATCTCTCAGAGGCTTTATGTAAAGTACCCCAAAATTACAATATCGGTTTCAAATTCCGGAGGCCGCGGCATCAGCCAGAGCGATGTGGAAATATCAATTTTGGAGAAAATTGGTTGAACGGTTTAAGCGCTAACGTTGTTCTCAGACGGACAGGCAGACAGACAGACGTTTTGCCGTCAATCGATTTTTCGGTATGAAGTACACACAAAACATGGATTCTGGCTACCCCACGTGTTAAAGGAATTTTGTTTCTATTTTTAGCAGCTGAATTTATCCACATTTTCGTTACCACGGTCCGACAATAAGAGTTTATATGGTGAAAATTCCCCGTTTTCTGGCTCACAATTATAATACTTTGTCTACTTACGTTAATAAGTGCGAGAAAGTAAAATAATGCTAATGGTATTAAAGTAACAATGTCCTGGCGATTTGGGTTTTCTGACTACCTCCACTCCATGGTGGCAACGTGTACGGGTTGTGATAATCAACTATGTGCTCGAAATGTAGATAAAATTAAAATGTTGCGACAAAAGACCTGACATGATGAACCTATAATACTTTAGTGTACAGTTCAGGGGCTAACCGATGAAAGTTTGGAATCCATTATGAAGATATGTTGACTTTTAAAACAATTATTCGCAATGTCAGAAATGTTCGCACGGATGCCGATAGAAATATATAAATTATTGTAATATAATATAAAATAATGAAATGTACATTTTCACAACATGATTAGTGAATTGTTACTTTTCACAAATAAAAAAAATCAAAATTTTCATTATTGCCATTATGCAATATGAATCACTTGCATATTGCAAAATTAAATAATTGCATAAAACCAACCTATCCTTATTGCAGGTGCTAAACCAACAAGGGATGTGGATCCACCTGCCGTGGGGAGCCGTGACGTCGCAGGCCCCGCGCCCAATCCCCGGGGTGTTCGCGTTGGCTCGGCTCTGCTGCGGAGTCGATTCTCCTCGTCGCGGGGGCGGTAGGCCGGGGACGGCGCCCGCTCGCCCGGCACCCACGGAGCGCCTCCTGATTGGGGGACCTCCCGCGCCGTCCCCGCCCCCGCCCCCGCCCCCGCCGTGCCCGCAGTGTCTGCTCCAGCACACAATTACCGCGCTACAGTACATATCATTACTCGCGACAAGGCCGCGCCCGGCCGAGCGCCCGTCTACAGCCGGATTACACAGGATTACCCGCGGGCCCTTATCTACGATTTGGACACGCCCCCCTCCCGGCCCCCGAGTCGCCCCTGCTGCGGGTGAAAACACGCGGAAGGGGATCTCACGACTGTTGCAACGACAGCGTTGCTGAGTGCACGAAGGTAACTCTAATTATGCCCCCACACGGGTTACCTGCCATCAATGTGTCAGGAATAACAACTGAACGATATATCGAAACTGTGGTTTGTGATGTCGTGTTGTGCTCAAACACCACATCCTAGTACTGTAATTTTAACTGTTAATTTAATATGGACATAATCACAGAGTAATTATTGTATTTTTCTTACAGTTAGTCAATACTACTCACTACCACAGAAATAGCACATCGTCACTCGCCTGGATATGTGAGTGCTCGCGCGCTGAACTCCGTTCCACTCATGCATTCAGCATTAAGACGACCAAAATGTAAATAATTGGCTAATGTAAATAGACTCATGGTATTATGAAGATAGACAAACAGTGAAGAAACAAACGTATAAAAATTTAGTGTGGTCAAGTGTAGTGAGCTTAAGTGCGCAAAGAAAGTGCATCAAGAACCCGATTTTAGCAGGTTAAAATACGTGGCTATTAGATCTTCATAAAGTCTCAGTTTGCATTAGATATTGTATCGATTAAGGAGGGAGATGTGATAAGCCAAAAGATTTGTATTGTAGGAATTCTGTGGCACTGTCTACCGACTTTTGCCGAAAGCAGCGAGACTGACGATGACGGCAAAGCCGTCGAAAGCCGGTTATCTTAATAAAAATAATATGTTAACGAAGATGACCTCTTTTATTTCTTCTCAAAAGACCTGTATTAATATAAACAGTTTAAGATAATATTTATTACAATTTATTTGTAAATGTAGGATTTAAATGTAGGTAATATAGGCGGGCTGCTATAGTAATGGAGAGTAAATAAACAGCAGTCGCAGGGACTGTATAAAGTTGTTGTTTTTTTTTACATTTTAAAGATTTTTAAAGAGATTTTATGGTGAAAACAATTCATATATAGAGTGATTCACGTAACTTGAGCACCTCCTGCAACTTTTGAACGGGTGAAGATATTACAATGCACTTTTCACGAAAGTGCATGAGGGAATGGGCCTAATTGCTACGTGTACTCATTTATATTTCATCAATTCTATTTTACGAGATATTTAAGGTAACTTTGTTTTTCAAATAGAATTATACATATTTTTACTTTCTCACCTTAGTAAGTTCTTCGTAAGAAGAGAAAGTTATGTAATCGTGTGGCGGAAAACGGCGAGTGGCTTCTGTATGGTCTTCATCTCTTTCCAGCTGACATCTGTTGCCGCCGAAATGAAATTCTTTCACATTTTATCAATATTTTCGGTTGCCTAATGCCTGAACTAAAACAACTATGTGATTATGACAGAAGTCTCAATGTTCTGTAAGTTTCTGGTGTCCGAAATGATTAGAAGTCGGTTGCGAAATTAGGATTTCAGAGGGAAAAGTCTTTGGTTCGAGTCTCCTTCCGGAATAATTATTTGTGACAATTCTTTGTTGCTGCAGAAAACGATTGAGAACTCCAGGAACTTTATTGAAAACCATTTGAAGCGATTCTAATCGCAAATACCATTAATTAAGGTTAATAAACTAGAAGTGGCTGTATGTGATTTTTGTATTTTGAACATTTAAACAAGTTATCAACTGTTCTGTTTTTTGTTCGATTTGTAAAAGGTATGTCACATCAAATCAATTGCTGTCTTTCTGTGGGCCTATATGAAGCGATTTAAGAAAACTAATGATTGTATCCACATGATATTTAAAATTCAGTTTCACCAGTACCCATGGGACCAACTTATCCCTAACCCCCAAGATATCCCTAACAGCTTCGAAATTATTTTTCTTATTATTACTTTTTACTTTCTCGCCTTATGAATTCTTCGTAAGAGAAAGAAAGTTATGTAATCGTGCGGCGGAAAACGACGAATTTTTGCCAGAAAAACTCTCTTAGCTGGACTCTGGTAACAAAAAAATGGATAAATCCTGTTGTTAAATTTATAAAAGAGTACAGGTGCTATTGAATGGCACTGACATTTCTCGCACCTGTTAGGTATCTAAATTCGTTAGTTTCGACTATCTTTTGAGTTATGCCTTCTTCCTTTCCCATCGGTCATCTTTTTGCCGCCAAAAGGACATTTTTTCACTTTTTCTTCACTTTTTGACTGCCAAATGCTAGAACTGATATCACCATACACTTATTACTATTATAGACTTTTAAATCTTGTGTCTACCGAGATGGCCGTGGTGATTAATTGGCGTCAAAGTCATCTCTCCACAGGCAGGGTTCGCTGTTTTTTTTAATTTTATTTATTTATGTTACGTCAAAAAACAGTTGAAACTGGGTATGAAGTGCTGTGGAGAGAAGTGAATTCTGTGCACATTTTCAAAATTCTGTGATCCCTACACTAAGTCATATACTACATGAATTTTGAAAAAAAAAAGTTCTCATGTAATAAAATCTATTTTCAAGGATAAATAAGCAATAAATTTTGGGCTCTTATCCATGATGTCCTTCGGCAAGGAATAATACTTCCTGCCGCAACAACATGGAAACGATAATTTGAATAATTGTATTTCCCAATGAATTCTAGAAGACGTGCACAGATAATGAAGTTATATTTGCGTCCACAAGCAAAACAAGGGGTCATCTCAGCATTCGCTTGCGCATTTGTTTGGAGATTATTATTTGTCATAATTGGATGTTGCCGCAAAAAATAATTGAGAATAGCAGAAAAGTTATTGAAAATCATTTGAAGCAATTCTAATCACAAAAACAATTAATAAAGATAAACTAATTGTGCTAAACAGAACAATATTTTCTCATAACATTGCAAACTTTTCCGTTACGTTGTGTTGCTTCATGAACAAGTAAAAGTGTTTTCAACCAGTAAAAATTATTTTCCGCGCCGAGTTATTCTCAATTTCCAACTTTTTCTGCCTATGGAGATTTTTGATTTTTTATCAATTTTTCGGCTGCCTAATGCTTGAACTGAAACACCAAGTTCTAATACCTATTATTGGACTGCTACTCATCGTAGCCGAGATGTTTAAATAGCTGATACTGTACCTGCACTTTGGAAGATGTCTATTTGTCAAAATTCTGTGTGGCGAAGAAAACTATTGAAACTTTCAGAAACTTTATTGAAAATCATTTAAAGCAGTTCTACTCGCTTACACCATTAATTAAGGTACTAAATAAACTGGAAGTGTCTGTATGTGATTTTCATTTCATGAACTTTTAAACAATTTTCCACCCTTTTGTTCGATTTGTAAAACGTGTCTTTCTGTTCATCTGTATGAGAAGATTTAAATAAACCAATCAATCTCTCAACATGCTATTTAAATACAATATATACACTACCCATGGAACCGGCTTATTTATCATTAACGGCTGATCAGAAGAGGTGGCTCAGTGTATCAACTAATGACATTGTAGTGTCACTGATCTAGGTGCTAGGTTCGAGTCATGTCGATGGCAGTGTTTTTCCACACTGGCCGGATAGATAGATCGAGTACAGTTGCTGGGTGGAAAATAATTCTACCTGTCGGCTGCTTTGATCCATTACTTTCCGTGGTTCCACCAGGCGAATGCCGGGGCAAATTATACATACCCTACCAAACGGACCGCGTGCGATCTTTCCTTCCCATTCCTTGTCCTATCTTCCCTTTACATACAGACACTTACATGCACCACACAACATGATTGGAGACCGGTCGGGAGCGTACATCATGTCCCGGTTTTGATGCTTCTGCCCAAGACCGATCCCTAGAGCTCGTGTGTGGAGAGGTGATATGAGTGCCGACAAGTTAACTCTGAGGAACTGAGATCTGGTCTCGAAGAGGAAAAAATTGCTGGTTGAAATCACTTTTATTGGTTTATGTGGGAGTATAATATTGCCAAGCATTTACAACCAATGAGAGAAAGTATGGACTTTGGCAGCACCACTAGTTTCAGAGCATTACGACGAGCGTAAAAAGACGAATTCAATGATATCGTCATATGTTAGATAAGCATTTTTTAAAATTATTTTGATTTTTTTGTGGCTCTTGTCGCAATATAAGAAACACCAAAATGAACGTTACGTCATTTTAAACAGTGCCCTTACCACCATCAGTTGGAGAAGAGTGAAGAAGTAGTGGTGGTACAGAATGGCACAGACTTTCTGGTAGTAAAGTTTTCTAATTTACTTTGTTTGGACTGGCTTTACGGTCTTGCTCCATCCTCTTGCCTGCTGCCATCTATCGTCGCCCAAAGTAATTTTTTTTACATTTTCTCAATTTTTCGGTTTCCTAATAGTAGAACCAAAATATTATTTTACGAATATTAAAGAAGAGTAAAACCTCGTCCTGTATGTAAATTTTCGTTGAAGAATTTAGCGCCGTTTTCAAGAAATTGTCGTTTAAGCGCAAGTGAAAATTTGAAGCTATATTTCAAAGAAAATTATTCAGCGACAGCTTAATTGGAAGTCATTTGGAACACTTCTTCTCAGAAATGCAATAATGTATAGAAATCACTGTAAATGTGCATATTAACGACGTGAGAGATATATTAAAAAAATACATTTGTGTAATTTTTGAAAAACAATAGAATACACCAAAATGAACTTTACGACATATTAAACCATGTAACTTGCACTGTCCAGTGGAAAAGTTTGAAGAAAAAATTTGGACCAATTTTTGAGAAAGTTGAGCGTTTCGTAAAATGTGGAAATTTGATTTCACATTCACAGAAAACAGTTGAGTTTTCGAGAAATTTTATATAACATTATTTAAAGCACATGTGCTCTTAAATACAATAACGTGAACAAATTGCCGCTAATGTAAATACTGACAACGTGAGAGACAAAACAATTGCATTTCTGTAATTTTTGAAAAGACAAAAGAATAGAACAATATGTGGTTTATTACATCTTACGCGTTAGAGTTTATATTGGACTACCCCTACCAAGAATTTAAAGAATTAATATGGAGTCGTTTTTGATAAAATTTTGAAAATATCTGCGACCGCCATCGGTACCGCCTTCACTATCGCCCTCGCCTTCGCCGCCGCCATCACCACCTCCGACGCCACAGCCTTGGCGACCGCCATCGGTACCGCCTTCACTATCGCCCTCGCCTTCGTCGCCGCCATCACCACCTCCGACGCCACAGCCTTGGCGACCGCCATCGGTACCGCCTTCACTATCGCCCTCGCCTTCGTCGCCGCCATCACCACCTCCGACGCCACAGCCTTGGCGACCGCCATCGGTACCGCCTTCACTATCGCCCTCGCCTTCGTCGCCGCCATCACCACCTCCGACGCCACAGCCTTGGCGACCGCCATCGGTACCGCCTTCACTATCGCCCTCGCCTTCGTCGCCGCCATCACCACCTCCGACGCCACAGCCTTGGCGACCGCCATCGGTACCGCCTTCACTATCGCCCTCGACGCGGCCCTCGCCGCCGCCGCAGTGCGCGTCGCCCGCAGCAGCGCCGCCCCGGGGGCCGCACAATGACCACGCGCCGGAGTTAATCCAGAGCTAATTTGGTGTGGAGATTATAACACGCGCCTACAATGGGCGCCGTGCAGGTGCTGATTACGCGGCGCTGGGGCTCTGCCCGGTCTTGGCCGCCTCCGCCTCCATCGCCCTCTCAGATCCACTCCCCGCTGGCCATCACAGCCCCCCCCCCCCCTTCCGTGGCCACGCTTTGGTCAAGGATAATCTGCTCGCCTGGGGACGGTACACGCGGTCAAGAAGAAAATAAGTGAAGCAAGGTGTTTAGTTGCGACACTAAAAAAGTATGGTTTTCTGAGGATAATGGATCGTAAATTGGAGAGAGGGAAAGAGAGAGAGGGGGAGAGAGAGAAAGAGATAGAGCGAGATTGAAAAAGAGAGAGATTGAGAGATTGAGAAAGGAGAACAAACAACATGGTCAGGTGATGACATAGATAGGCCGGACAAATTCGATTCTTTGGCAGTTTTCTTTATCTCACTGTACAAAGTTAAATATGTTGAGAAAGTATGTAAATAGAGTAAGCAATGAACTGGGAAAGAAAAGAAAATATTATATTTTATTACTCTCAAGTAATTATCGAATCTTAATTATCTGCACAGAGATCTTAAACTTCAGTCTCTGACATCACTGGTTAACTGTGTGAGTGCCGTTAACTTCACTTTTTACAAATGTCGAGAAGACTCGTTCCCACTCACCCATTTTTTCATTGATTTCTAATAGAACAAATATAGTTCATTTATTTGTTTATTGCACTAAATGAATGTGAGAAAAGGATTAGGATCGTTGGCTTGTTGAAAATAAAACTGAGAGACGAGGTCTTACTGACTGTAACGTGGAGCATGACAAAAGATTCTGTGTTAATATAACACACAATGTGTGATTTCATTGAAACGTATGTACAAGACGCAAAGAAAATAAATTCTGAGATTTGCATTTTGTAATCTTTTGACCTTGATAGGCTGTAGTGAGAGTCGTTCACTCCCAGTGCATTGTTGCTCGCTCAAGTACGACTCCAGGTCCTTCCCCGCTCCTGTAATGTCAGGCTGGCCGTTCCCCCAGCACCAGTTATTGCATCACCATTGTTATTAGAATGTTTGTTTGTTCTGTGGTGAATCCTGCTTTGCATACTGCGCACCCTGTGGTTCGTTCGGCAGCCAATGAAAAGCAACTTACCCTATTGCGTTCTGTGTGAAAATCCAGAAGTTCATTAGCAATGGAATAGTTGCATTTGCATTCAGTGTAATTTGCCTCGTGTTGGTTTTCTTGAAATAGTCAACACGAAAAGTGGGTCAACGTGAACACTCAACATTTCGAATTGTGTGAAAGTTGTAAATGAAAGTATCCGAAAATTTCATGTAGTAGAATTCTCCATCAGTGAACGAGAAAAATACTATATATTGAAAACATCTACCAATCCATGGACCTCTAAAATCCATCTGATCTTCTAATTCCCATTTATTTACTCTAACATGTAGAAATTGAATTTTTTAGTCTGTTCTTGTTCCCTCAATCATTGTATGAAAAGAATTTAATAAGTAGTGGAGTCCGGGGCTATGAAGCTTTAGTTGATAGTTTTCAAATATTTTATGTAATTTCAGTTTGTTTTAAGAAGTTTTACTGTATCAAAGGAAATTATATGTAGTAGATTCCTTTATTTTTTTGTATTCATGAATGTTTGACTTTCCAACTTTTATAGTTGTTTCAAGTTATCATATCAAGAAGTGTCATCCAAACCTTCAAGTGGGATTAATTGGCTCAGGCCTTGGGGTACGTTAGCACTAGCAGGGGTTAGGCCAGCAACAGAGTGTGGAGTAATAAATAAACTTTAAAAGGAATAAATATTGGTGTTGGCACATAGGCGGCCAAAATTTATTCCAATTTGGCGCCGTCCTTGGAATTCAATGATTTATAGCAGTTATTTGGCACTAATTAACAGCAAAGGATATTTTCGTATGAAACACTTTGGAACGACTGAACTGCTTTGAAATTTTGTACAGCTTTCTAGGAATGGCGGCAGAGCGCGCCATGGGACGGACACCAAGAAACGAGCAGAGAGATAACATTGCATATTGTCGCAATTTTGCGGAATCCTTGCCTCCTACTTGCGACGCGACGCGATCGCATTGTTGGAAGATCGAAAAGCCGAGTGGTTGCGTTCAACGTGCCGTGCTCATGTAAAGAGCGAAGGAGTTGATAGTTTGATTTTTATGTGTAGTGGTCTAGTTCACAGCACTGCAGACTCCGTGAACGGCGTTTTGGCGCGGAGCCTTTGCATAACATTTTATCCGCCCGAATTACGACAGAAACGATTTTCTTTTCGCCCAGACAAGGTAATACTGACAACTTCTTCAATACTCAATAATTCTTACGCGGAGGTAAACTAATAGTTTTTAACTAATTGGCTTTCAGAATTTTTTCTTGGGTCAAGGGAGTAAAAAGGTGGAAGGATTCTAGCCGACCCGAATCATCGTCTGATGCTCTCCCAAAAACTTCACGCTATTCTGCAGCCTCAACAATTGGTGTTTTATTCATACCAATAAATGCAAACCCATTTAACACCGTTGAATTTCACAGAACAGTCTTACCCTGCCAATTACAGTTATAGTTTCGAAATTAAGTAACAATTCATGATTTTTGAATTCATAGTTTCAAAATTCAAAGTAACAAAAGTAGTCTTTTTGGAAGCCTTAAGTGGAATTGTTTAGCATTAAGTAGAATTGGTACTACGTTAAGAGAAATTGTGTTTGGTTCTTTCAAGTTTCATGCTAAAGAGAACATGAACTCATGATTACGAGTAAAAGAAACGGCACAGGTTAAAGTTACAGAAAAAAAGTCCTTTAAAAATATTTCCTTTTAAAGGCAACTTTTTGAACGGATAAAGCTAAATGCTCTGAATAACATGATACCAAGTTAATTTTGAATACCCATTTTAGTTTCTCAAAAAATATAAATTTTTGAAATATCTCTCACATTGATAATATTTCGGACGTTTTTAAAATAATTAATTGCCCCTGTGAAAGCAAGTGTTTCAAATGATTTGTGAAGATGTTTCTGTAAAACTCAAAAGTTTTGCAAAAATGAGCTCAAATTTGGACATTTTTAGAAAGAAGAAAACATTTTCTCAAAAACGTCTTTAAATGTTTCAACAAAAATTTGCAAATAATAAAGGTTCTACTCTTCAAAGATATTCTTGTAGTCATATTTTAATAAACTATTTGAGTGCCAAAAAATTGAGATGTGAAAAAGTGTACGTTTTGATAAAACACAATTTCCTCAATCATCATCTGCATCCATCTCATATTAAGTAGTCTCCATCGACTCTAAATTGAAGTGGAAACCTCAACAAAATCAATCTAATTCCCAAAACTGTCTTAATGAAAAAAGTATTTCCAAACGTTATTCTTTGTTAAACTATAAATCTTATTATTAGGACTTCCCATTTACCAATCATTTAAGATGTATACCAGTCCTATCTGGGTGGTGCTGCCAAATGCAATGTCTATAAACTACAAATAATTCAAAATGAAACTTTTCGATGTAATTTAAGCCTCTTGGTAAATCTCCAACGATCAAATTCGCAACGAAACATTCTGTAATCTGTTCTGAATCTAGTATTCCCATATCTGCAAAGACTAGATTTCAAATATCATTATAATTTGATACCTGGTTCACCATAATCACTCGCTTTCCTTAGGTAGAATCACACTGAACACAAGTAGAATTAGATTTCAATTCCTCAAAGGTAAATTTCGCTCAAAATAATGTACGCAAAATTATCCCCAAAACAACAGAATAAATTCATATAAGATATAAATAATAAAGTCTACCACACTATCTAATAAATTATAAGGTTTCTTTGAATAGAATGATTTTTCTTAGTCTTCCTGAATTTTATTGTCAAGATGTAAATACACCTTCTAAAGCACTGTGCTCTTGAACTTCGAACAAATAAATACATTTTAAAAACGCGTTTCAGGTGGTGGTGGTGGTGGGGGTTGGGGGAGTAACATCATGAGCTTCCTCACGCAAGTACATGATGCGGCAAACATACTGAACAGCAGAGAACAAAATCCTTGCAGGATGCGAGTGCAGACCGGGAGCAGACTTTATGCAGACCGGGAGCGGTAGCTCAGTGCATCAACTGGTGTCACTGCAGAGCCTCTGACCGGAAGGTCATAGATTCGAGTCCCGACAGTGGCAGGATTTTCGACACTAGCTTTTCAGCTAGGTCGAATTCAGTCGCTGCCTGGAGGAGAATTCTATCGGCCGGCTGCTCTGATCGGTAGTTTTCCGTGGTTTCTCCGATGAACACCAGGCGAATGCGAGAGCAGTATCCTAACAAACAGGCTACAGACCACGCGCGATCTGTCCTTCCTCTTCCTTGTTCTATTCTCTCCCCCTTACACACACACTTACACTAACATGCACTACCACATATTCCGGGAGACCGGTCGGGAGCTTAGAGCTTGTCCCGGCTGGGGCGGTGCCCCGCTGGTGGAAGAGTCCTGGTTAGGGGGAAACCCCATTAGCCGACGGTAGGTCGGCGCCGTATCTCGCCATCCAGCGGGGGAAGACCACCGCTATCTCTCGAGAAAAAACATACACTACACTTACGGGACTAATGACCAAAGCTGTTGACGCGCCCGGAAACGCGAAAAAACCAACCAACCAATCTTTATGCAGCCTTCACGCGCCTTCGTGGCAGCGTCTGGCGGCTAGCAGAGGCTCGCAGACGCGCGCGCGCACTTCGGGGTCCGCCCTCGCTTCTTTCAACCCGCGCGCCGCGCCGGGCGCGCCTCTCTTTCGTCTGTCATCTCCCGTTTTATCCCACCGGTTCTCATTTCGCTTTGAATCAACGCAATTCAAACAGAATGGGGTTAAAGCGTCCGTGAAATGAGTTCGGAGCGCGTCTCTTTGTCACTGCGACGAGTGCGTGTCGGCTTGCAGCTGTTTATAGTGTCCGCGCAGCGAGCAGCCCTCGCCCACCCCTCCAAGCGCAGACGAGCAGCGGCGCGGGCGGGGATCTGTAGTTCTTATATCCAGCGCTCAACTATTCAACCACACGGACCCTGCAAAAGGTGTCTACTATTTTGTTAGATACTCAGTATTTCGGGAATTTCCAAAAACAATTAGTTACATTCTAGGCATACAGTTACCAATATTTCATTTTTGTATTATGACCGATTCCGTACTGCGCATACTCACTCAATTATTGGTGCGTTACTGTTTATGACACAACTGACATCATGAGACAAGACCCGAAGCAAGAGGTTATCTGCTATTAAATATTCGATCTCTACATGTGGCGTTATGGAACAGACCTTGCTGAAATTCTGGATTTTGTAAAGAACTATTGTACTATGTATGCATGCATACTGTATTATGTTAATGCAGTATTTGTGAATTTTTTGTCAAAATATTTAACTTATTGCAGTGTTAAATGAAAGTATCTTGTTTTAGTTCTTGAACAGAGTGGGTGCTACTTTTACTTTCTCCCCTTACGTACGAAATAAAAGAATTGTAATTGTGCGCCGGAAAATAGCGAATTTTCTATACAAAAATTCTTATTGACGAACAAAATATTGGATAAATCTTGTTCATATTTATAGAAAATTACTTTCTCTAACACGTTATGTAGTCAGAATCCATGCTTAATAACGAAAAATCGAGTAACTGGAAACGTCCGTCTGTCCATCTGTCCGTGTGGGTTCAACGCTCGCGCATATACCGTTCAGCCAATATTGCATAAAATTGATATTCCTCAAACGATCTGGCTGATTTCACGGTATATTGCCTTGAATTTGAAACCGTTATTTTAATTTTGTTTCTTTTTCATGATTTCTATTTTCAAAATTTTCTCAAAAATAGCAACTCATTTTCTGATTAAACTTTCTCCTCGGATAGCGTAAAATAACCTTAATAGAATAGAGAAGGGCTCATTGTCATTAATTTTCATGATTTTTTCGAAAATTGCAAAAAATTGTCTGTATCGGCGTCTTCCTACGACTACAATATTTAAGATAGAGATGTTAATTTTTATTGAAATATGTTTTCTAAAGAAAGGTCATGAAACATGATAATGTATAATGTTTCAAAATATGAGTAGTTTTAGCGTAATTTTGCATGGAATATAGTCCTAGGCTATTTATAATTTTTTTCTGAACAAGAGCTCCAATTTTTCCTTTAAATTTGGCCCTCGAATGTATAAAAAACGGGGGGGAAATGGTGCTAGTCTCATTGCTCGCAAACTATCTGTATTTTAGAAAATTGCAAAATTTTACAAATTGAAGGTGGATATTTTTGCTTTAAAAAATCAGTTCTCGAAGATCAGCTCCTTAAAAAAGGTAACGAACGATTTTTTTGAAAAACCGCATCCTTTTCCCGTAATTTCTACTTAAATTTAATACAATTAAAAATATTTTTTCTAAAAAAGTCTTCAAATGTTCTTCTTAATTTATTTCACAGATAAAAAAGAATCCAGGCTTAAAATAATAGCGCAGGACTTCTTTTTTTTGAACTCTGAATTTTCAAAAATTGCAAATTTAGAAATAATGTGAGAAAGTATGTGCTATTGTAATACTAATATAGCAACGCTAGGTGTGTTTTTTTGTTGTTACGTCTGTACAGCCGATCGCAATTCCTGAGAGTCGTCGCTATGGCTAAGCCCCTGTTTCTTCTGCAAGCTGACAAAACGGAGCCCCCTCCCCAGTTCTATGCAGAGTAAAGGATGTACACATTGTTTATTAGACGAAAAGAGTGTTTTTCACGTTATGATTAAGTTTTTGTACGAACATTTTATACATTCTTGTCCTTAATTATAGTAATTTGAATAGGAACAAGATTTATCCACGTTTCGTTACCGGGGCCTGGCAGGAAGAGTTTTTTAGTCGAAAATTTGTAGTTTTTTTTAAATTTACAATACTAATTTTATAGTGCGTAAACAGTAGCGAGAATGTAAAGTCACATCGATTGGATTAAATTTTAAAAAATTGACACTAAATTTTAATATCAAATCTTGATTTTCTATTATTTGATATGTATATTATTTACAAGGATCGCATTACACTTCTTGATCTCTGTTAGGGCATCGAAATAGTCATTTAGCATTTGGTGGGAGAGCAAATTAGATGAAACTTGCGATGTTAATCCGGCGTATTCTAAACAGCGTCCAGCAATTCTGGCTCCTGAAAATGGAACAATTATGCTGTGAGCACATACACGCATTAGACAATTTTTACAATTTTCGGAAAACCAGTGATTGCAACGAAAAGTATAGCTGCACAATTCTCTTAAGTGTCATTTACGCTATCCGAGAATACAGTTTATTAAAAAATTTTGTGATCGTTTTTGAGAAAATGTTGAAAATGCTGTTGGGGCTTTACGTAAAGTAGAAATGTTGGGGCTTCAAAAAACAAAATATCCGGATGAATCTCCCAAATCCTTGAGTTCTGTCAGGGCGATCCGAGAATATCAGTTTTGGAAAAAATCAACCAGACCGTTTAGACGCTTGCTCTGACCGCAGACGGACAGACACAACTTGCCGTCAATCGGTTTTTCGGAATCACGGACCCACAAAACGTGGATTTTGGCTACATCACGTGTTAGAGGAAGCAATTTACTATATATAACAAGAGGATTTATCCACTTTTATATTATCAGGGGTCGGCAATAACAGTTTCTCTGCCGAAAATGCGCAGTTTAACAGCGCACGATTACCATACTTTCTCTTCATACAAAGTAAGCGCGAGAGAGCAAAAAAGGAAAACGTTTTCAGCGCGCAGCGGGTGACAAATGTTTTCTTTTCGAATGCTTCAAAGTTTTAAAAGGCAGTAAAGCGTATTTGGCGTTGGAAATCTGCCGCTTACGAAATGTATTTACGAAAGTTTACCTTGAAATTTTTAACATGTTTGTAAAAATTGTGTAACTTCTAATCTAGCGTATGAATTTTAAAATATTTGCTGAAGTTGTTGTTTGGGGACACGCAACACGCGGTTAAACTTGTTATTTATAACAAAATCTCATTTTGGGTAAACCTACTTCTACACATGACACAATTAAAACGTAAAATAAAAAATGCCTATGTACAAAAATCAATGTACGAAGAAAAGTTTTATTTGTAACAAGAAATACTGTAAAAATTTGAAGATCATTATAGATCTATACTAGTGGCCTGCAGCAGCAAATATGCTGCTGAACGAAAGCACACAAAGGGGTTTTCCAAAAGTATCACGCACACTGCTCAAGAACAACGAATAAAATACTCTCGTAGAACAACAAATTAAATATTGTAACGAAAACAATCTTCACAATACTACAATAATATAATGTAGTGGCAAGGAGGAGTTCTGTAATGACGGCAGAGATAGTGCTGCTCGGCGATCGCTTTAGGAAAAGAGTTCGAGTCAAAAGCTAGAAGAGCCTACCTTGGGCAGGAAGGAGCTCGGTGAGAGGCATTGAAGTAATGGAGACTTACGAGAATTCATCTCTGGATATACCTGCATACATCACTGGATATTTCGTATACGTACATTGATATGTACAAAATAAAAGAACAACAGTTCTTTCACCATAAATTTATTTCAGTAAAGCCACAATCCAAATCAAGTCCAAAATACAAGCCAAGTTCCAGTCCGCCAGAAGAATACAATCACCGTAACACACGCACTTCAAACACCGAGCTTACTACTATTGCTAGGCACTCGCTTGCTGCTCCAGAAATGTCCTACTGCCCCAGGCGAGGCCCTATAAATACGCCCGGGCGAGTCTCTTACTTCCCGCCTCCATGGCGGAGCATCGAGGGGAAATGCCCCTCCTGTGACCGCTTAGCTGACACGGCCCGGTGGTCACAGAACAGCGCCGCCGCTTGCCCTGCTCCTGGCGGTGTCACTCGGAACTACACATTCCTACCCTGGTCGCGCCCCACGGCGCAACCCTGCAGCGGCCACAGTGGGCCGCAACTACACTGCCTGGTACAGTGTGCCCACCACACTGATCCTCGGGGCACACTTGCTGTGGTACACAGCATACGTGTATACGAAATAAGGAGTCGACGACTCATGAACGAATGCAGAGCAGTAATATGGTATGTGAGTACATGATGTCAACAATGAGGAAAATGTATTGGGCGTAATCTGGATTTGTAGATACCTTCTCGGATAAATAAGATAATATCTTTCATCAATAGAGTGTTGATGTTCATTTTAACTGGTTTTCGTTCATTATGGTGAAGAGTTTATTGGAGAATATTCTTGTTGCCTGTAATGTTTTCCGTGCTCATTTGTTAAACTAATTTTCGACAAGAATTTAAGCGCCGTTGTTAAATGTGCTTCGATTAGTAAAGAAAAACTGAGCCGTAACAAATTATAATTAGATTTGTTCAAAAAGTATATTTTTTCTCTCAAAAACATGTAAAACTTAATCTCGTAGTTGCAGGTGTTGGGGCTAGAAGTGAATTCAGGCATCGGCAACTCCTAGGAACAGGTGCGCCGTTAGCAAGATTACGAAAGTAAAATGCACTTGTAGGAACTTAAAGTAAATTTCTAGAGTGTGGAGATTTACTATATCACGTGTAGAACTTTGTTACACAGTTGTACGTGGCAAGGCAAGAGCGCGTACGCCTCTTTAAACGACGACAGCCAAGGCAGAACATGCGGTGCAAACTAGAAGAAATATGAAAACGCGTAGAAAACTGAAAAGTTTATTTCCTTCGTGAGAGTATATACAGAGAATGCCTTAGTGGCATTCATATCGCGAACGGGCCGTATTATTACGCGCTCCGTCTTGATGTCCACTTCAATTGATTGATTGATTTTTTTTCGTGTTTCCGGGCGCGTCAACTGCTTTGGTCATTAGTCCCGTTCGTGTAGTACATGTTTTCCCCCGGGAGATGGCGGTGATCTTTCCCCACTGGATGGCGAGATCCGGCGCCGACCTACCGTCGGCTAGTGGGGTTTCCCCCTAACCAGGACTCTCCCACCAGCGGGGCACCGCCCCAGCCGGGACAAGCTCTAAGCTCCCGACCGGTTTCCCGGAATATGTGATAGTGTGGTGCATGTTAGTGTGTGTGTGTGTGTGTGTGTGTGTGTGTGTAAGAGGAGAGGATAGGACAAGGAAAAGGAAGGAAAGGTCGCGCGCGGTCCGTGGCCCGTTTGATATGGTACTGCTCCGGCATTCGCCTGGGGTTGATCGGAGAAACCACGAAAAACTACGGATCAGAGCAGCCGGCCGCTAGAATTCTCTTCCAGACAGTGACTGAATTCGACCTAGCTGAAAAGCTAGTGTCGGGGACTCGAACCTAGGACCTCCCGGTCAGAGGCGCTGCAGTGACATCAGTTGATGCACTGAGCTACCGCTCCCGGTATGTTCACTTCAAGTGTTCGCATGGAAGGAACCAAAGAGGATGCGGCCGTGGCATCGAGAGGTTGCCTGGCGGAGAGGCCGTCCGGTGCGGGCGTGCGGAGCTGTTGGAGAGCTGCTGGTGAGGACACGGCGGGTGAGGACACAGTCGTTCAGGTGAGCTCGCGCCATTGCCACCTGCGCGCGGGTACCGAGACCGTACCTTTCGCAGTCGCGGGGAGGTAAGATGGCCAAAGATATCACAGGAAAGCGACACCATGTGTCGATGGCCGAGCGGACTCCCAGAAAGCAGACGATGAGTACTGAATTGAAAGTTTAATTTGATGTGTGTGAATGATTTGCGAAGCTGAGACATGCTTTGCTTCATGACTACATTATTAAAGTAGTGACAATGAAGTGAGTAGTTAAGGGGTCTATGATTTGCCATGAATTGACACGGACATGTATTATGCTAGCGTGCTTCTATGTATTTTGGAGGATATTATTTATTGGAAAAAAGGTTTTTTTTTGCTGTAATGTATAGGGAAGTGTAAATATTAAGCAAAGAGAATACAGGACCAAATTAAGTGTTCTGATACTTATTTGAAACAAATTTATGAAATATTCATTTAGTGCAGTCGAGTAAATATTTCAATGGTCAATTATTTATGAATTCAGTTGGTAATTAAGAAATAACAAGAGCTCTACTTATGGTAGGGAATAGCTTTGGTTTGATGTGTGCTGTAAAGAGCATAACTAATTTTGTGATTTCTCTCAGGCAATTAAATGTTGCGTTTTACAAAACAGTGTTTCTTTGTGCGAGAGTATGCGTGACAATGCGGAAAAGACCGCTGTCTTTAGTCCTTCCCTACTCCGTAAGGAAATATAAATGTGTCCGTTTAGGAGCGTACCTGCAGAAGGCCCACCTACCCATGCTCACACACCAATACAGTAGCTGCGACAGCGACAACAAGTTACATCACAACACGAAAACCTAAAACAATCTTCTTTATATATTCAAAATATTAAAAAAATTGCTGTTTGTAAGCGAATACGCGAATAAAAAATAATGAAGGGCGCGCGGTCTCTTTCTTGGAGCCATTCTGTCACATGACGTCAGTTGTCTTGTTAGCAGTGATGCTGTAATTATGAGAATTCAGTCGCTACGTGCAATATGAGAATAGCCGGAATAACACGAGAAAATAATTGCATTCTTCTGTCAAAATGGAATCTGTTTCAGTGTGTTTGGATGTTTCTCAAGAAACTGGGTATCTAAGAAAGATACAGACATCTCGCACATGCCGGAGGCCTCATAGTTTTCTTTCAATTTTTGCAAATATTGGAAATTTTTATATGGGTGCTTACGTTACGAAAGAATGCCTACGACCTTCTACATTTTACCGACTGTCCTAATTCTTAGGAAGAACTGCATTAAAACACTTGCGAAAGCGTCAGGAGAGTCATTTTACCTGTGCCTTTTCGGATTAAAGCGGTTCGTGTATTTAGGCAAACCACCCAACGAGAGGTAACTTTTTCGCTAATTTTTCCTCTCTGGCCGTTAACTCTTCGGTTTAATTTCCTACTCTCGTTTTGTTCCGCGAAGGATTCAAAGACTGCAGGATCGGTTCTCGCGGTATTCGCGAGTCTGGGTCTTTGTGTTTATATCTTTTCATTTCCTCTTTCAGCGCGGTGCGCTCGCGGTGCGGCGCTGCGCGCGGTAAGCTATTTAACATGTGGCTCGCGTCACAATCGCCGATTCACAGAGCGCCCGCTGACGCTGAATGCGCGCGCCTCCCGCCTCCGCGCTCTCGTAGCGCCTCCACCGACGCTGCTGCCGCCGGCTGCAGCCCCTCCCACCGCGCGCCTCCCACTTGCTCTCGCCCTTCCCCACCGGGAGCGGTAACTCAGTGTCACTGCAGCGCCTCTGACCGGGAGCTCCTAGGTTCCAGTCCTGACGGCGGCAGGATTTTCGACTCTGGCTTTTCAGCTGTCTGGAGGAGAATTCTAGCGGTCGGCTGCTCTGATCGGTAGTTTTCCGTGGTTTCTCCAATCAACACCTGGCGGATGCCGGAGCAGTACCCGAACAAACGGACCACGGACCGCACGCGATCTTTCCTTCCTCTTGTTTGTTCTATCCTCTCCCCTTACACACACACACAGACACACACACACTCACATGCACTACACTACCACATATTCCGGGAGACCGGTCGGGAGCTTATAACTAGTCCCGGCTGGGGCGGTGCCCCGCTGGTAGAAGAGTCCTGGTTAGGGGGAAACTCCGCTAGCGGACGGTAGATCAGCGCCGGATCTTGCCATCCAGCGGTGGAAGATTATCGCCATCTCTATAGGGAAAACATGCACTACACTTACGGGACTAATGACCTAAGCTGTTGACGCGCCCGGAATCACTAACAACCAACCAATCATCCAACTCTCTACCCCCACCCTACCATTTTTTCACCCCAAACTCTCCGACTATATTCCCAATTCCTACGTTCTTCAACCCTACTACTCTCACTTCATCCGTACCCATAGACACTCACTCTACAATCCTTCCTACCACCGACGCCCCCATCATTGCCATTTCCACTCTCCTCCCACACCCGTGATCCCTCAAACCTGGTAATAATCCCAATTGCGTCAAACCCCAAATCCGTCTTTTCAAAACCTACCGTCCCTCAACCCCTTCTCTTCAGCCAATCTCGCCCTCTGCTGCTTTGCCGACTCTACCTCCCCCACACGCGCCCACACCAGTTTCAGTTCCGTCGTTTCTCAAGCCCCTCCCTGTGCCCGCCTAACAGCTTCGTGGTCTGTAGCTCGCTCTTCCGTAAGCTTACTCCGAGCTCCTCGCATTCGGCCACTCCTACTCCGAGTCTCTCAGGAAGCTTTGCAGCGTCCATTCTGTTCTCTCCTGCGTGGTCCAAGCTGCCTTTATGTCTCATCATCCCTGCTCCATGCAAACCCTCTGGCCGTTTGCTTATGCATTGACCATCTTGTTTACCTCACCTCTTCCAGATAAACTTAGCAAGCTTCAGAATATGCGATTCCACGGTTCCATCACCAAAGAAATCCTTCTCGTCCCAACGATGGCTTCAATATCACATGGAACTGCATTCATCAATAGCAAGTGATACGTGCACAGTGTTTCAATGAAAGTACTTAAATATCCTCCAGTCATTACTTTAACTCCCTTACTTTCTATCGAATGATGTCAAAATTTCTGGACGACACTTATATCATGATATGTATCAGTCCCATCATTAATTCCTCGTCGACTAATTTCATTCGTCGTCAATTAGTCTCCTTGCTTCTCAGGTGCAACCTATAAATCTGATCTTCTTGACCCTCTCACGTCTATTTATCGTCACTATTGGTCCAATTGGCACCACCTTTTTTTAATATTTTGTTTACTGTCATTGCCATTATCTTCGACAAATCATAGCCTTCATGACCCTATGTGTCCATACAACACATTGCAATTTTATGATAATCTGAACCCCCAGATGCTTTATGCCACAAACCCAACTTCCACCTACATCTCTCGTCTTATTATTACTCTTCTTGTGCCTTCGTTCCAGCTTCATTCATTTTTCAACGATAATATGCACCGCATCTCCATCAATTCAGTTTGACAAGCTTTCAATTTAAACGTTAAAGATTCATCTATAAAGTTAATATCTAGTTACTAATTATTTTCTTGCAAAAGGAAACTGTCTGTGCATATCCTTTCATTTGTTCAGAAGTTTGTATAAGTTTATATTCTTTTTAGATCTTTGGTTTAGATTTCTTATTTATTAATTGCTCTACTCTCAAGTATCTTTAAAAAATCTATTTATAATAATTTGGTGCTCTTATTATCGTTTCGTTTGGATATTTATGTAAAAATCGTAAGATACTTAATATCGATATTTTTTTAGGGTATGATTTGTCACCATTAAGATGTCTTGGCTTTCTCACGTTATTAGCCTTGGACTTCCTACCATTGGCATTAAGTCGAAAGATTTAATTAGATCTTCTAAATTTGCCTTTACAGGGTTGGTATTAGCAGTGCCCTACTTTCTTTCTCATGTTACCACCGCCATCAGTTCTAAGAACATTAATCGGCTCTACCATCTACATCTAACCATCACCTTTATTTTCCCCATCGTGTTTCAGTAGAATCGTTAGCCCAACACCATCACTTGCCCTTATGGCGCAAATGTCACTTGGAAAACGCAAGCCCTCAGCAACGTTGCTCCAGCATCATCGTGCCGGTCACTAAGGCTCAGTGGCGTCTCCACTTCGCTGGCACCCCACCGAGTCTATTTCCGCTCCTCTCACCACCACGCAACCACCCCCTCCAGCCCCTTCCCTCACCCGCACCCCCACTCCCCACCCCCGCCGCGACCGCCTCCGGCGTTCTCGCTCTGGCGGCTCTTTCTGCGGAATCTTCTCCCTTTTGCCCATTAAATCCGCTCTCGTCTGCGGCGGCTCTTTTCAATTCGCTTTACGTTCCTCGCAACAATGGGTGCTGCCGCCGCTCATCGAGGCGGCGATTCGAGCAGGCGCATTCGACGAATAATTTTTTACGCTCGCTCCTTCCCGCCAGGCGCCGCCCGTAAAAAGGTATCTTGCGCGCCGAGAGGCAAATCGCGCGCCGACGACGCTGCTCTGTGTGTGTGTGTGTGTGTGTGTGTGTGTGTGTGTGTGTGTGTGTGTGTGTGTGTGCGTGCGCTTTTGCGAGACGCGTAAGCGTTTAGAATTCGTGTTAGGAATTTTGTGTTTGGGGATTCTGAAGGTAGTAACTGACACGTGGACGTCTAGGTGGTAAGAGGATTAATGATAAGAGAGTCTTGTTGTAGACTCGGAATTCGATCAGATTTATTTCTTCGCGAGAAGGGGTTTTATACATTGATTATGGGCTCCAGGTAATATTTTATTTTTAAAATATTAGTTTCCGGCAAGAAGATTCATCTTTAAAATTATGTTGTATTTATTCTAAAACAATTTCAGATTTTTTATACAAATATACCCATTTTAAAAGGCGTCTCACAAAATTAATCAAATGTGGTTTTATAAATATTTTTATATTAATTTATTCGGATAAAGCGTAACTATAAATGCGAGTACAGGTTTAATTATAAGTTGAAGTCAGACGTATATTAATTGTTGGAAAAAGAGATTTTTTCTTTAAAAGAGAAACCTCAATTGCGATCCTTAATGTTATCGTCATTTGCAAACAAATGTGAAACATACGTCTAAATGTTATACCAGTTAGCAAAATGAAGAGACCATATCGATATAATTTAAAGAGAAACAATCACAGTTTTTCGTTGCAAGGCACAACAACATATTATCAAAAAGTGGAACTACGCATTTTACACCATTAGGCCATAAAATTTTTGTGACAGAGTGAATCTATATTAATAAAATTCATTAATTGTGTCTGTTATTGCAAATCACATAAGACTTTTTATAAGCATATGTGCTTATTTCGTTATACTGGAACCCAACCATTTTTATTATGTCTGTCTGATTGACATTAAAGATGTATTTCATTGTTTAATGCGTTTGTTAATAAATAAGTTTCAAAGTGTCTCTAATGATGTTTTATGAAAAATCTTAAGTCTTTTAGTACACGGAAACTAGATATGGTGAATTTTCGAAAACGTTCTAACCAAATTTTCTCAAAAACTATAGAAAATTCTTCTTCGAAATTGTTCACAATGAAAAAGAATTTAATGCTGTCCTAAATTTCGAAAGCTTGATTTCGACCAAGATATTTGGGGCCCTGAATATAAAAAAAATGCTGAAAAATGTATGTGTTTTTTAATCACACACCAAATAAAAACTATCAATTGCACAATAACGAAAAGTAAACATACGCGTCAATTGAAAAGTTTTTTAAATATTTTGTCTCACATTATTTTGCAAATGTTTGTAAATATTATCGCAAACGTGATTTTTTTATTCGCTTGCTTAACAATTCGCAAGTGGTTTACGGTTATCATGACAAGAATTTTGTTATGAACAAATGCGCTTGTTTTGATTGTTAGTAACATTGCAGGTTTGGAGATAATTTTAAAGTAAATTTTAAAGTGATTCATCTGTGCTGTAGTATCTAAGTGTCGTCATACTTGTGCAAACTACTGTCGTATTTACGGTCAAATGTAGTAGATGGAATCATTTTATTACTGAAATGGTTTCGTGTAATTTTTTGGGTTCCAAACGAAAATATTGCAATTCGTCTCGTACTTATCGTGAATCGTTTGTGGAAAAAATTTCGCGATTACTGAAGGTATTGGTTTTCTCCGAGAAAGCCTGACATTCTGTAGCAACACTACTTAAAACATACCAAACGATGTGACCCTAAGGGAATTAACCGCAGAAGAATTTATCAATTGTAATGAGAATGTGCCAACGGAGGATGAACATTGCTGGGATGAGCAGTTGAGTACCGGAAGAGAGAATTTACTGTCCCTGGAAGACGAAAGTTTGGGAGAGGAGGAAAAAGAATCCACAAAATCCGAAAATCCCATCAAAACATGTCATGATGCAGTTATTCAAATAAAGAACTTGAAGGCTTCACAGAGTAACAATGAAATATTAGGTGAACAGAATGCAGTTTGTGTTGATGTTTAAAAAGAAGCATTAATAAATAAAAAGGCAAAAGGAACATTTCTGTTGAATTATTTTTATTGAGATTCTTTTAGGCAGATATACGATTTCGAAAAAATATGCTTGTTGTATGTACTACAAAAGTGATTAAATTAAAACATAATTATATAATGATGAAGTGCATTGAATTAGGCTTAGAAAATTTGAGAACTTGGTAATAACAGAAAACTGTTTTCAACGGAAATTTCTATCGGTCCTGTGCTCTTCCTTTATGAACAGATTTGACTACAGTCGTTAAACAACAGTAATATTTGTGTTCTGAAAATTTTCAAGACCGAATTCTGTCCACACAAAGGTATTTTATTTGTGCGACACTAAATACTTTCGCTTTTCTATTTTCGCACTCCTGTTGGTGATGTCAGAATGAGAACTCCGCTGCACAGCAACTCCCAAGGCGTTGGATCACAGACATCTAGCTGCCACCCGTCACTACACTATCAAATTTATTCCATTATGCATGGCATGTTTATATGTATGGTCGAATTATGCGCATATTATTGTCTCCATGCAAAACATGAGCCACGGACCCTAGGGGCTGGCGAACCGCGACGGCCCAGCGCACCACCCTCGCCATCCTCTCCCTCCCCCCCCCCCCCCCCCCCCGACGCCCCTCGCGCCCCACCCGACTCCGCTTGGTGGGCTGAAAAAGTTGTCGATGAATAGAATTCGAAATTCCTGCGGTTTGAATTATAATGCAGCGATTATTTTTGTATTCCCCGAAAGTGGTAGGGTAAAATTATCCATACAGCGTACCGAGGCATTGACAATACGAGACTTTCATTTAATTCCTCTGGAGATTTTTGTAATAATGCGGATGCATTCACAGGCAGTGCCCTGATTATTACTGATTAATTTGGGGTGAGCAGTCGACAATGAATGATTTGCATTGTATGCAATGAAATGACCTTGCATTTTTGTGCAGTTATTATATTTACAAAAAAATATTTTTCTAGCACTACCTAGCACAGGTCTGCCCATTTAAAAAACAAATGTGTCTTCTGCTTCTACATAACCTGGAATGATTTTTCTAAACTTCTTGGTTGTATTTACTACTTACATTTGAAAAGTCTTAAGTTGAAATAAAGGGTAGTAAATATTTCATAAATTATAATAGATTTCATAAAATAGCAAACAACTCAAATCTCTTATAATTCTTATTCAGAGTTCATTGAACTGTATTTTTTAATGTAACACGATAGTTCTTTAATCGTTAAATAAAGCTTCACTGTTATGATATTGACTTGATTCCACCATAAATAATACTAAAAATATTTACATGGTTTTGTATAGCACAGTACAAGAATAAATGTGACACTTAAATAATACCAATAAAACAACAAGCATTTAACTATGAATTATTTCGTTAAAATATTTTTCACGTGTTCAGATCTATTTTAAACAATAACCTCAATAAAATTTCAATTGTAAAAGCAAAATAAAAATTTATAATTGTGTCAAAGAAAAAATACAACTGTGACAATTATTCTTACAATTTTTAACTGTTAAGTAATGTAAACTTAATTGATATTTGTGTTCATATGGGTTGTTTGCGTTTTTAACAATTGCGCTCAGATTCTCTTTAATTCTTCTATTCACTCTACAGATGTGTGAAAAGGTGCCCCCCCAAACAAAACTTTCATTGTCGGAGTTTTGGTTACCGATAAACTGTGCGAATAGAATGCATCTCCACTGCTAGCACCATACAGACATTTTCCCTTGGAGGGAACAAGATTGGACATCACCTGCCTCGCCTCGCCTCATCCCCCATCAGCCCGGACTCCACCCCACTTTTCCGTCCAAACTGGTCTACTCCAGTACCTCTCTCTCCAACACTCCAACTTTTCAGCTTTTTTAATCACTTCTCTCACCATCAGCTTCTCATCGCAATTCATTTCCTGGTATTGATTTAAAACAATAAAAGAAGAAATGTAACGAACTCGAAGGAACAATACATTAACTGTGGTAGACGTGAGATACCACAGTTAATGATACCACAGGTAATCGTTCAATATTTATAATACATTAACTTTGACTTTAAAATAAGCTTCGATAATATTTGGTAAATCTCGCAAGTGTGCTCGCAAGTATTGGACGCCAATGAAATATTCAACTACTACCTCAGCTACGTTAACATTCCGTAGACTGAAATGTATGCAATTAAAGCTAACAATATTCTTTTAGGTGTGCCTTCATTTTTAATTCTCACATTTCAGTGAGGAAATGGAGTTTTAAAAGCATCAGCAAAAATACTTCCAACCAAAAGCTTGATAACAGGGGCGCAGTTGCATTAATGTGCTATGGATTGAACCGCTTTTACTTTACCACCTTCTGCATACTTGTAGTAAAGAGAAATATTCAATGGTAGTAGCAAAATGTCGCGATTTAAATCGTCCGTAAATTCGTATTGTGTTACGCATATATCAAAAAAGTTAATTCTTGCTTCTATAACAAGTAAAATACTTCCTCTAATATATTGTCTATTCACAATCCATGATCTGTGAGTCCTTGATACCTAAGAATTGATTCACGGGAAATCGTCGGTGTCTCTGTTCATCCGTCCTTCTCCCTATAGACAACACTACCGCTACCGTCACAGGAAAATATGATATTCTCCAAATTGTTTCCTTCCCAATCAATGTGATAGAACTCGAGACTTCAATTTAAAAGGGTATTTTAATTTGGTGGGATTCTTCACCTAAAGCCACCATTTCCATAATTTACTTACACAAGATCGCTTCTATGGCGTAGATGTATAAGTAACGGCAAGTTAATCTGATTTCGAGTCTCGAAGCGGGAAATTATTTGTGCTGGGTGAAAACACTTTTGCAGGTTTACATGGAAGTACAATACAGCAGAGCTGTTATAAATAATGCAAGAAAGCATGTGCTTTTGCAGCACCAGTTGTTCAATAGTAACGCGCGTTGCTGTTTGCAAGTTCTCCTCCTTTTTACCCTTATGTAAATTACGTTACCCTTTACGTAAATTTACGTTTTTCGTCATAAATATGTTCGACGTCGATCAAGGTGATAATCATCTACCCAATAGATACTTTAAAGATTTTGTACCGATCGTTTCTGATTAAATGTTCCAAGCCGTCCCCATTCTTCAGCAAAGAGTAGTAGTGTGGATGCATTAATTTATGACAATAACATATTCGAAATGGCAAATTCTGAAATATTAAAAAGTAAATTTGACCTTCGATTGCCCGTACCGTTTTACTAAGCTAGAGAGGAAATACACTTCCTGTGAAGTATAGAATACATGCAGATATCTGATGATATTTTTACATTATTCTAGTTTTGTAAATGTTAGGTCTTCAAAAACGCGAACTTAGAATTTATTTTAATGACCTTTTTAAAGCTGTTGCTTTGTTGTCGTTTAAGTAATCCTCTGATTGAACATCTTTAAAGCAAACCGTTAGGCGTTTGTTTAAATCGAAAAACAACATGCATTTATCAGCGCACTGAGCAAATAGAGTTACATTAATATTTACATTGAAGGCATTACATTTAAAATCGGTAAATAAAGAAACACGTTCCGTTTTGTCGTATTTGTTTTCACTGTTGGTACATCCGTAAATCAGTAAAACATCCAAATTGTGTAATGCTAGGGAGAGGAGGAGAGAAGAGATACAAATATGAATCGCTCATACTCACAGCTTTCAGGAAGTATTCCGTTGGAATAATTCTACAATGATGCACAACACGAAGAACATACAGCATTCCAACGTGGTTCCCTAATGTATTATTGGCTAACTGCCGAGATACATGTAGTAGTTCGGCTAATTAAAGATGCAATGCCAATTGCGGTGTACATACATATAAACATGAAGCCACGTAATGAATTCATTCAAGCATTAAGTAATTGACAACCAAAAGCGTACTATTTTCAGAAATTAAATATTTTTATGTAAATATTAGCACAATTAATTTGAAAATTCTTGCATTATCTGAGCAACTTTTACAACTTGTTCTCCAAATTAAACAATACATCATTCTTTTCTATGACAATTCGTGAATTGTGAATAATACTTTTACACCTAACCTATAATCTTTTGTTGACTTATTTTTATGATATGATGTTTTCTATCACTCTTATCATATTTGGTTTTTTCAACCATCCAATCCTACTCTGTCCGCCTTGCTCTTTATTAGCTAGTGAAACAGTGCCAGAAAGCATCATCCAACTTCGCGGAGCAAAACCTGTTTCTGGAATATAATTTGCTTCTAAATCCAGATCAAATTCTAGAATTTCTGTATAGGCCTTAGTTTTCATGTGGTGATGGTTTTTGTAAATGCGTATGTCTTCCTATGTATTATGTTTCTGACAAAATGACACGCTCTAATAACAACAGATCTCCATATACAGTAAGAAATACAACAACATAAGTCTTAAGAAAAGTGGAGGCTTGGAATGTTTCACAGGAGGCATGAAATGTTGGCTCAGCATAGATCTCTTCCTCTGTCTTCTGAATGTTCGACACTAGGATTCATCATCTCTCAATGTCACAAGGTCGTGGTATTGGCAATTTTTCACTGTGACATACAGGCCTTATAACATATGGTAAATTGGGATATTGCACAGTTTTCTTCGATTTTGAGGGGATTACAGCTATTTCTGTATATATATATATATATATATATATATATATATATATATATATATATATATATATATATATATATATACCGAACCCGGTCTCCCAAACCTACCTGTGCTTACCTGGGCTCGTGTGGCCGGCTAGCTCAGGAAGCATGTAGATTAAAGAAGTATGGATGGTGGACGGATTTAGCTACGTGATGAATTAAAAAATTTTTATTTAGAACACAAATGAACTTTAATGAAAGACTTAAATTTTTAGCATACAAAAATCAAGGTCTGAGTAATTACTTCTTCTATTTTTACGTTATAAAGCTAATACATTGAAGGGAACTTAATATTGTAAGGAAGTCACCAATGCGCGGCGAGCACTTCCTGGAGGCTGACTATACCCCCTGGATAAAAAGTTTCTTTCATAAACAAGCGTTGCGCCTGAAGGGCGTACTGAAGATTTTGCCGCAGCTCGACAATCAAAACACAGTCACCGTTTGCAGGCAGGTCCGCTGGGGTGGGCAACCTCCACAGGTCGCCGAACCTCACACCAGGTGGCGTGTCCCGTGGGTGCAGGGGAAGCCCTTGACTCCCGCGTCGGCGGCGGCGGTTGCGGTGGCGCAATGTGACCACGGCGACGGCGGCAGCGGCGACGGCGGTGGTGCAGTGATGGTGACGATGAAAGCGACGACAGCTCAAGACTCAGGTGTCCGACAACGCGATAATAATCGTCACGTAAATTGTGACGGGCGACGTGGGCGTGATCGGCAGAGATCAAAAGAGAGATATTCTCGACAAGAGAGTAACCGGAGGAACTACTCGTCCTCAATTTAAAGTAGAGGGACACTGCCCTTTTCCCGCTCTACTGTTCTGCGAGCTGAGCGCACGTCAGCGCTCACCTCTCCTACCCTTCTGATCCGCCTACTGTGATCCCTCCCACCGTTCTGATCCGCCTACTGGGATCTCTCCCACCGTTCTGAT